>VWYK01126569.1:0-14931 GCA_013399775.1 Semnornis frantzii | reverse complement strand
CTCGAAGTTCTTTTCAAACCTGGTTCATTCTATGAATCACAGATGCACAGAAAGGCTTCACAGAGCATCACCGGAGTCTGGCAGAATTGCTTTCAAGATGTAGGAATTCAATATTCAGAATAAAATTACAAAAGTTTTTCCTGTTGCTTGCCTATTGGTGCTTGCATGTAGACATTTCAGCTCTGCATTCAAACCCATGAACTCTCCAGTTTTGCAGTAGGGAATGAAAACACTACGGTGGGAAGCAGTTAAATCCATCCAGCTGCTAGTAATTCTTAGTAAGAGATAATTTTTTCTAACCAGATAAATGAACTTCACAGTGCACTGGAGGTGCAGGCCTGTTACCAGGTACCTGTTTTAAACAGATACCAAAAGCAACACTACCACGGGGATGAGTTTTAAAGCCATGTTGCTTTTCATGGGCAAGGGAGCATCAATTCCACATGTCCCGAATCCAATTCATGCCTAAATGCTTGCACACCTGCCAGCAAAGGTTGCCTGGTTTCAGCCCTGTGTGAAGTGATCACAACCACATCCACACATCGCTTCAGAGTGTTCACATCTACAGAGGGCACACAAATGGAGGAAGCTGCATTGTGAAGTGCAAACATTAGCACGGACAAGAAAAACTTTCCCTTGCACTTGGAGGTCAGAAGGTCTGGAGCGATTTTTCTCAGCTTAGGCTAAAGCCGAATCATCATTCAGTGCTTTTATAAGCCGCAGTTCATAATTGCAGTAGAATCCATCAGACAAAGCCACAAGGAGTGAGGTGCCCTCATGGATTGCATTTTCTCCTCCGCTCAAGGTATGGTGAATAATAAAATTACTTTTGTAACTGGAGGCAGTGTGCTTGTAGAGGGTGTCATTGAGAAGCAGAGAGCTCTACTGCAAACTCTGTTACTGTTCAACAGACCTGAGCAGGGCTGATTTTTAAGACAGTGGGCTACAGAGAATTAAACGTTTCCAATTGCATCTTTCAAGCACTCCAATAAATTGATCAGCATATCCTGCTACTATTGCCACAGACCATCTACAACATAAAGATGGCAATGAGAGAATACTATCACCCAGGGCACTGAATCAGGTTTTGCTACATTCTCAGCAAAATGTTTTAAAAACATTTTGGTTTTAAAAAATCCCAACAATAAGATTAAAAAAAAAAACAAACACCAACAAAAAAACCCAAAAAAACCAAAAACAAATAAACCAATAAGATTTAAAAAAAAACCACCAAGCACAAAAGAACCCAACAACAAAAAAACAAAAGCAAAACCCCAAAAACAAACAATAAGATTAAAGCAAACAAACTCCAACAAAAGAACCCAACAAAACCCCAAAAACTAAACAAAAAAAACCAAAACAAACACAAAATCAAAAAACAACAAATAAGATAAAAAAAACCACCAACCACAAAAGAACCCAGCACCAACACAAAAAAAAAAATTCCAATAAGATTAAAGAAACCAAACACCAACAACAAAAGAACCCAACAACAACAAAAAAATCCCCCAAAAACCCCAAACAACAAGAAAAAAACAAAACACACACACCAAAAAACCACAAAGGAAGCCAAAACAAAACAAACAAACAAAAAAGCCAACAAAAAACAGTAACAGGAAAAAAAAGAATAAATAAAACCCACCCAAACCAAGGAATCTGGACAACAGTTTCTGTCTGTGTCAGTACCCAGAGCTGTGCACAGACATTTAGTTGAAGCCAGTCAGCTGCTGGAAACCTGTAACTGGCATGGCTGTGTTTTGATGTACAGCACACAGCACACTTCCAGGGCAGAGCTGGCACAGGACCAGCATCTACTACCTGCTAACTAACACTTTAATCATACCATCACAGGTGGCTGACACAGAATAACACAAACCTGGGGCACACTGGCACGCCAGATCTCTCTGTGGGGAAGGATCCTGCTGCCTCCCTCCTGGCTGCAGAAGGCATTCCAGAAGGGCATGCAGTGCTCTGCATTATCTGCTGCTTCTCTGCCTTGGCAGGCAGTGTTACAGGTATTTAGGAGTTGTGTGACTGTGTTAGTTTATGTTTGCACAGTGCTTTAAATAGGTGAATTGCCACCCAGCTATTCAGCATTACTTTTCCCATTAGGGTGAACCTTAGAAGCACGTTGAAAAAGGCAGCCCTTAAGCCGAATAACCTCCTCTAAAGAGGAATAGCAAATCCATCAGACCTTGCCAGGATGTTGCACTGCCTGAAGTATCTGAACCCATGCCTGCTTTTGCAACAGGCACACAGACCTGCATGCCTGCAGAAGCACACAGGCTGGTTTGTGTCAAATATTTATTTCAAATGCTGCTTTACCTATCAAACAAACCAAACCAAACAACCCCACCATTAATATATCATAGACTTGATGAAGTTAAAATAAATCAGCATGTCTTAGTTACAACACAAGGATGTGGACCTGATGAAGATGATCCAGAGGAGGGCCACAGAAATTATCAGAGAGCTGCAGCACCTCTCCTACAAAGACAGTCAAATAGACTTGGGGTTGTTCGGCATGGAGAAGGCTCTGAGGAGAACTTATAGCAAACTGCCAGTACTCAAAGGGGACACACAAGAAAGCTGGGCAGGGAATATTATCCTGCAGCTCAAAGTCCGATCTCTGTTCTTGCCCAGCTGTCCTGCAAAGCTTAGTTTAGCTGTTTGGCACCTACCTAGACCACGAAGCCCTTGGGGGTCTGCCCTGTCTAAGTGCTGCCATCCAGGAGAACAGAACAGCTTCTCCTCTTTATTCATTTTGGAAGAAAATTAAGAAAGGGGGAAAAAAAAAAAAAGAAAGAAAGAAAAAAGAAAAAAACTCTGTAATGAACAGCATTCTCAGCTTTACTCCTCCACCCCTTCCTCTGAAGTCTCCTTTCAGCAGACCAGTGAGACAGTTGCTCCACACACATTATTACTGTTCATGTCCCAGCATTCTCTCACCCTCCATTTGAACCCTTTCCCCAGGGTCCATTTCTGTTATATTTCTGTTTGTGCTTTCATTAAACACATCCAGAAGGAAAGACAAAATTAATCAAGCCTGTGATCCTATAGAGCTATTTCCAGCCACCCTTTTGACTCCAGCTCTTCTCTCTGGANATCAGAGAACCCAGGAGGGGCTCCCAACCACCCTTCCACCCTCTCCCTACCCTTATACCTTACCCCAAGCTTTGCCTTATGTGCATGGTGAATTTTGGGGATCAACCAGGGGGGTTAGAAGAAAAGTGGTTAGGAGGTTACTCAGCAGAGAGGAGAAGCCAGAAGCTAGACTGCCTGAGACGCTGTGCCCCAGAGACACTGAGTTATCTTTTGTTTTAAGTACTTTTTCTTAAACATCTCAGCAAGCCTATGAGTGAAGTAGACATCACCATTGTTTCCTTTTCACAGCCTATAATGTAAATTTCTCTATTAAAATATTCCAATTAGCCTCAAACCAGCACAGTTTGCCTTGCCTGTTCAGTCCTTGGGCATGGACTGACTCTCACAAGTGATGACCACACTAAATAAATGACTGCAATGGGACAGGCTCAA
Organism: Semnornis frantzii; assembly: GCA_013399775.1. Taxonomy (NCBI): domain Eukaryota; kingdom Metazoa; phylum Chordata; class Aves; order Piciformes; family Ramphastidae; genus Semnornis; species Semnornis frantzii. Next base: position 11,394 of record VWYK01126569.1, on the reverse strand, counting down.
ATCCTGGGCCTGTACTCATCTACACCACTTACTTACTGCCTATTCACTGATTCTGATCAGCTTTCAGGTAGCAGCCTAAATGTCACCACGGTGTCCATAAAACCCTTTGTGCAACAGCATAAATTGTTTTGTAAGCTTTCCCCAAGCAAATATTAATAGTACTTCTCCACTCTGGGAGTTCTGAAGAGCTCCTCCTTCCTGGTAGAGCCCATGGGTGCTTGTCTCAGGTAAGATCCATCTGCTTCTCTGAAGATCCAAACTTAATTATGGCATAATGAGCCCAACCTTACCTCCTTCTAAATTATGTGTCCAGACAGAGCAGTAACCATGAGATCAAAAGCAGTCACTACAGCCCAAGACACAGATTTAGGGTCCTGCCCTAAAATCATTCCATGGGAGGAAATCTTGTGGACTGCCCAGGAACATTCCTTATACTGGACACAGGCTGTTTCTCCAGCCTGACTATCAATGCAGAAATGGCACTGCCTTGAAGGCTGGAATCGGGTCGCTTTCTGGCAGATTTGCTTTAGCTCATAGTGTCAGGATGTTAAGAAATAATCCAGACTTTTAAACCTTGGAGGACTTTTATTATAATTGTTGTGTATCTTTTTCTCACCTACAGCCATGGACAAACCACCTGGGCTGATTTAAGAATCACTTCAGTGCTAATGAACACTCTGTGTGATGCAGAATGCTTTCTGCTGTGGCTGAAGGTCATATCTCAATTGGTTAAGGAAGAGTCTATGTTCTTCCAGATGCTTTTCATGCATGATTTTAAAAGGAAATGAGATAATTTCTGTCTTTTTCTCAGGCTAAATCCTCTGGAGCATCGATGGTTTTGAAATTCAAGTCGTATTTTCCATCCAATCTTCACTGTTTCCTCAGAAATGCCATCTAGGGGCAGCCAGATAGGAAAAGCAGTTAGCTAATCTCTGGCACCTTCAGTGCCTCCATCATGGGAGAGGTCAGGCAAGGTAACCATGCTCCACTCCCAAGTAACTGTCACAGGAGTATGGGATATTTTAATCTCAAAGCCTTCCCTTCAGCTTTTTGATGTAGCCAAGAGCTGCTTTGGCAGGAGCCATGCAAAGGAGCCTTGGGCTGAAATAATTTAGCTACGTGGAAAGGGAGGAGGGAAGTAGATGGAAGGAAGGCCAGGGGGTAAAGTCTGTAGTACCTTTGGAGTCACAAGCTTTATTGCTATACCCATGACAATAAGTTGTTATGAAGTATATGCTTATTGCAGAGAGAAGAAAGGTAGGGAGAAAGCTGTCACTTATCCACTTACACTACCTGTCACAGTGCTGCTATTAGCTCTGTCTTAGTGCCAACATTTCCACATCAAATGACTCAACAGCCTTGTGGAAAATTATGTCTTTCTGATATCGAAGTTACCAAATACATGTTATTTTCCTTTTGATTTGCATGGTTTCTGAAATGTTAGTGTCTTAGTGACAAACACGACAGAAAGGAAGGAGAAAGAAAGCCCAGACTAGTCATAGAGAGATGTTTGTGTAGAGCAGGTAAAAGAAATAAATGTGTCAGTTATCAAGCAGCACCTGTGATCTAGCTGATCATTGCAGGGGGCTTGAGTTAGGTAATCTTTTAAAGTCCCTTCCAGTCCAAATGGTTCTGTGATCAGTGTAGTGCTGCTGAGGTGACCACGAAGTGGAACATTCTGCGATACCTATTCTACTGTTAACCCAAAACAGCAGGACCAGTGGTGTGCAATTTCCCTCTCCTACAAGCTGTCCCTGAGGAGGGTTGTGCATTTGCTTTCAGAGCAGGGAAGTGTTCTCAGTGGCACTGGCCAACTCTTCTGTGGCTCAGTTAATGAAAGCACAGCACAGCACTGTGCACAGGGTAACAGAACAGGGATCAGCACGCCCATTTGTCCCCAGCATACCTCCATCAGTTGAGGCATAAAACAGATCCAGACTAAATTAATCTGGGATGTGAGATAAAGCTGTTTAGACACAAGCAGTGACTCACTTGTATTAAGACTCAACGACTGACCTGGGTGTCTTTGAAAAGCTCAACTCTCAAGACAAGTTATCTCAGCTATTAGCCACAAACTAATGCTGCAGTGAAGAATTCACCGCATACCCTTCCAACTGCTGACAAGTTTAAGGTACATAGCATAGGGTGGAAGATGTTGGGACTTTGTAGTGAGAGAGCAAGAAGCACAGCCAAGATTTAGGTTGTTGAACAACAACTCTGAAAGGTGCTTACTGCACCAGCTATGAGGTAAAAGTACCAGACAAGGTTATGCAGTCCTTTCATGTCAAAGTGTGCCAGACATGCATCAGCCAGTCCCGCCTGTGCTAACTGCTGCTTAGACTCTCTGGGGCTACTGCTTTTTGCTGCTGTTCTGGTCTCATTCCCCACCCAGTATTCCTTCTTCAACCCTTTCTACTTGCTACAAGAACCAGAGCATTTTGTACTGCAAACTGCATCAAAGTGTTGCAATTGCACAGTGATGTTTCAGGACTTAGAAGTTGTGCTGCCTGGAGCAAGAGAAATGAGATTCTCTTTGGATAGCTGTTGAAGGGGAAGTACAGTGCTTTGTTGCATTTAGATGCATGGAGGTCTCTGCTGGCAGCCCCCTGGTTTACATTCTGTGTTGCATCATTACTCTTGTCTTCTGACAAGGCACAGAGAACAGCCAGAGTGAAAACTTCAAAAGGAATTTCATAGAGGAGCAATTAGAGCTATAATTAGTGCAAACGGCCTTGAGCTTCATATCCCACCAGCCATGTGGCTGTCAGTATGTCTGATCAAGAGGACGGCTGTAGTGTTCTTTCTTTGGAGCTGGCACACTGCTGTCCTCTCTGGGAGTCCTCTGACAGCACCATTCACTAGATAAGCATGAGACAAAGCAGGACAGGATGAACAGAAACATTAGGAAAGTTTTGGGTGTCTCACCAGGTGTTTGTTCTGTGGGAGATGCTCTCAGACATGGAAAACTGTGGCTTAAGATAGACTTTGTAAAGCAACATTATATAATCTTCCATCATAGGTAACAGTGCAGTTTATCTATTTCAGGCTTAAGAGAAACTCTTTCACCCCCTGCAGTTCATCGTGTCTGTATAAACATCCTGGCAGACCTGCGACAGCATCACAGACACTAAGGCAGCACCAGCTCAAACAACGTTGGTGCTATAAAGATTGAGCCTCAGGAAAACCAAGGACCTTGCTAGCCCTCAGGGGCCTTGTCCTCTGCGTAGGAGCATTGAGAGCTTCCAATGTCATTAGTCTTACATATTCTTTTACAGAACTAACATCCATGGAGTACTTACGACACATTAGGTGGTCTACATCTGAGTACTAAGGTGTGGTCTATATCTGAGTACTAAGGCATGGTCTATAGCTGAGTGCTAAGGCATGGTCTATAGCTGAGTACTAAGGTGTGGGCCCTACCTAAAAATCGTTAAGGAGATTTGAGATAAAGTTGCATCCAACACTTGGTAATGCCAGACAGTCTCAGTCTCTGCAGCTTATTGGCCTACATCATTCTGAAATGAACTTTTATCCTCTGCAACAACATTTTGTGGCAATGAATTCCACAGGCTGCCTATGCCTCTTTGGGGGGAAAAAAAATTCCAACATATAATTATACATACATATATATATATATATATATATATATATGTATTTTTATAGGTAATACTTGATATATAAGTGTGTGTCCATGTATGTCTGTGTAAATGTACATATGTGTGTGCGCCTGTATGTGTGTGTGTGTGTGTGTGTAGTGCACTGACAGTGACTACTGGCTTGCTGAGCATCCTTTCTGGGCATGTTCTAGCTTTAGAAATGCCTGTGAAAGAAAGATGAAAGGATGGAGTCACAGAAACCCAGATCAGAGGATTCCCTCATGTGGAATGAATGGATGAAGAGCAGATAGTTCTGAGAACTGGAAATAAGGTTAATAACAAAATAGGAAGGTGTGGCTAGGAAGTTAGATTTGGAGAGGCTAAGTATGGTGTTATTTTCTCTTTAAAACCTACCAGGGCTGTTCACGAGATGAGAGGTTTATATTCCAGGCTGTAATGCTTTCTACAGTGTGCCCCAGATATACTTCTACTCAGAAGCATTTCTCTATTATGTTAATGTGAAATAAAATGTATTCTTCCTGCAAGACTGAAAGCTGAGGTATAGTCTATGATAGTGGAACAGCATCTTTAAATGACACCAACATGTTAGTGAATTCTTAAAGAACATTTCAGTTTCTAACAGATACGAGCTGCCCTCTTGGCATGTTACTTATGTTAAGAGAACTCCTTGGCCATTTTTCAGTGCAAAAATTGGGTTCATGAGTACACATCCTGTGAACCCAGCACTGCACAAGGCATTGAAAGAGATTTCTCAAACAGCCAAGTGCCTGCTCAGGGAACTAGGAAAATTAAGACCGTAATCCAGGACACAAATGATTCTTAATTCTGAAAATTACTTAATTGCTCTGTTAATCATAGAATCATAGAATCACATAACCAGTCAGGGCTGGAAGGGACCACAAGAATCATCCAGTTCCAACCCCTCTGCCATGCGTAGGGACACCCTACCCTAGATCAGGCTACCCAGAGCCTCATCCAGCCTGGCCTTAAACATCTCCAGGGATGGGGCCTCAACCACCTCCCTAGGCAACCCATGCCAGGCTCTCACCACTCTCATGCTGAATAACTTCCTCCTCACCTCCAGGCTGAATCTCCCCACCTCCAGCTTTGCTCCATTCCTCCCAGTCCTGCCACTACCTGAGAACCTAAAAAGTCCCTCCCCAGCTTTTTCGTAGACCTATTCAGATCCTGGAAGCCCCCTGCAGACCCCTTCAGATCACAGCAGAGCAGCTCCAGCCCTCTGAGCATCCCTGTGGCCCTGCTCTGGACACACTCCAGCATCTCCACATCCCTCTTGCCCCAGGGGCTCCAGAACTGGATGCAGTACTCCAGGTGGGGTCTCAGTAGAGCAGAGTAGAGGGAGAGAATCACCTCCCTGGCCCTGCTGGCCACACTTCCTACATCTCTCATTCCATTTCCCTCTCTGTGCTTCAAATAATTTCTTTTCCCAGTTGACATGGCATCTGTACAAACCTCCATCTCCAAGTATCCAGAAAACTGCTGGTGTACTTAAGGAGGTACTTAGCTCCAATGGTAACACACAAGAGCAGAACTCCTTACTCCTACCCCAAATTGCCACCTTATCCAGAATTGGTTTACATAAAACTGTGAAATAATCTTGTGAGAGATTTCATCAGAGATGACAGAGAAAAGCTTCATCTTTGCTGGTGGCAGATTCAGAAGTTTAAGTGCTTCTTTAGCTGATACATTTGACAAGGGCTTTTAGAGAACCTAATTTCCTGTAATGCATTTGAATAACAAAGGCAGAAACAAGGCTTTTAAGTGACAAACTTTTTTTAACCTCTTTTTCACTGCACTCACCACACCTGCAATATTGCCTGTTGTCTTAAACCCCACAGCAACAGTGATGTTTCAACCCTCGAATCTTAGTCCATAACTTTACTCATTAAAATCATAGAATCATAGAATGGTAAGGTTGGAAGGGACCTCAAAGATCATCCAGTTCCAATACCCTGCCATAGGCAGGGACACTTCCCACTAGCACAGGTCACTCAAGGCCTCCTCCATCCTGACCTTGAACACCACCAGGGAGGTTGCGAAGCACGGAAGACCTCCCTGGGCAACCTGTGCCAGTGTCTCACCATCCTCAGTGTAAAGAACTTCTTCCTCCTAACATCCAGTTTCAAACTCCCCTCTGCCAGTTCAAACCCATTGCCCCTTGTCCTGTCACTGCAAGACCTTGTCAATAGTACCTCCACAGCCTTCCTGTAGCCTCCTTCAGATACTGGAAGGCTACTAGAAGGTCTCCTGAAAACCTTCTCTTCTCTGGGCTGCAGAGCCACAACTCTCTCAGCCTGTCCTCACACCAGAGCTGCTGCAGCCCTCTGAGTATCTTGGTGGCCTCCTCTGGACCCACTCCAACCTTTCAATGTCCTTCCTGTGCTGGGGGCTCCAGAACTAACTTTGGCTATACCTTGGGTGCGTGTGGAAATCCACTTCATGAGAAACTTAATTTTCTTCTGGCAATAAGCAGATAATTCTCAATTAATCCTAGAGTAATGAGAATTTTGGAAAGCAAAGGTTGTTGTGAATGTTTGATGAAGTAACAGTATGTCAACAGTCTAAACACGGTTTGATTATGGAAATTAAATCCGAGCAGGGAATGCAACTATTTAAGCAGAAAATATCTAATTAAACGGAACCCATGCATTAAATTTTACTGATTCTCTACACGAGAATTACTTCTCAAGTTCTATTTAAGTAGCATTACATAGCAACATATAATTAAAAATCTAATACCACCTTCGAGTCACAAAAGGCATCCCACTTTTAACAGGAAACAGCAGCCCACATGGGAGATTCTCATGAGCTGAAACAAATATTTTCACTATCAAAATGCATTTGAGGTTTTATGTTCAGAACACAGAGCTGATCTCAAGGAGAAAGTAAAGCAATAAGGAAATGGATTTCTAAGTGTGTGAAACATTTACACATCTCCTTGATAGAAAAGGAAATGCTCTTAGCTCCTCTGTGCTTCAAGAACACCGAGATAAATATTCATATTTCACCAAGCTTATACCCGGCAGCTCATCATCTGCTCATTGTCTGCTGCATGCCACTCTCCCAGTTAGCACTTTTCAGTAGCTGAATCCCAAACCAGAAACAATTGGGTATAATTAGCATTCACAAGAAGCATGAATAGGTGAAAGTCTGTCTGTGGCTAGGGCAGGGACTGATGGCAGTGCTTGCCAGCCCCCAGTGCCAGGATCAGAGATGGCAGATTGATGACCTCGTTTTCCAGCAGAAGATGGATTCCTGCCCGTAGGTTCCTTTATTCTGATCCACAGCTTTGTCCTCACATGAGGCAAAGAATTCAGATGCTGTGCCAACAGTCACTGGGCAGTCATGAATGTTAGGAGGAAGTTCTTTACAGTGAGGGCGGTGAGACATTGGCACAGGTTGCCCAGGGAGGTTGTGGAGCACAGAAACACATTCGATGCTTCTGTGCTCCACAGCCTCCCTGGAGGTCATCTGTGCTCCACAACCTTCCTGGAGGTGTTCCATGCCAGGTTGGAGGAGGCCTTGAGTGACCTGTACTAGTGGGAGGTGTCCCTGCCTGTGGCAGGGCATTGGAACTGGATGATTTTTGAGGTCCCTTTCAACCTTACCATTCTATGATTCTATGTTCCTCGCAAGCCTAACAGGTCTAAGAGGGAGGTCAGAAGAATTTCCTTGAAAATGTGGTGCTTGCTGATAAAAAAAATTGTATATTTCTAGTGTTGCTTTGTAACTTCATGCTTTGTCCTGACAATACTATGTTCTTAAAAAAACAGTCTGTAACTCACTCTTCTGCATGCTCAGAAAGGAAGGATGAGCAAAGTCCTCTCAGACCACCTAGGATGGACCTATAAAGCTAAGGACATGAAAAACTGAATATGGAAATAGCACAAATGTTTACCAAATTGTTTTAGCTGGCTGGCATAATACCCATGTCACCCAAACCCAATTCTTCTGATGTAGTTTACATCTCCAGACCGGCACTAAAGTGCCTCATATAACCAACATATTCAGGACATCAGGGAATGTAAAGATTGAGGAAAAACTTATTAGGAGAGAATGTAATGGTGATTAATACAAAATGAGATCAAGGGAAAGCCATCAGTATGAAATGGGCTGTGCCGAATATCTCCCTGTATAGCAATTGCATTAGTGAGCAGGCATTTTCACAAAGCCGAGTGGTTACAAACAATGGACTGTGATACTGATTACACTCTGTAAAACAGAAGCAACTTAGAAATACTCCATCTAGGGTCCCATGTACAGTTCTAGAGCCCCCAGCACAGGAAGGACGTGGAAGTGTTGGAGCAGGGCCAGAGGAGGCCACCAAGATACTCAGAGGGCTGCAGCAGCTCTGCTCTGAGGACAGGCTGAGAGAGGTGGGACTGCAGCCTGGAGAAAAGAAGGCTTCCAGGAGACCTTAGAGTAGCCTTCCAGGATCTGAAGGGGGCTACAGGAAGGCTGGGGAGGGACACTTGACAGGGTCTTGCAATGCCAGGACAAGGGGTAATGAGTTTGAAGTGTCAGAGGGGAGATTGAAACTGGATGTTAGGAGGAATTTCTTTGCAGCGAGGGTGGTGAGACACTGGCACAGGTTGCTCCAGGAGATGTTCAAGCCCAAGTTGGATGAGACCTTGAGTGACCTGTACCAGTGGGAGGTGTCCCTGCCTATGGCAGGGAGTTGGAACTGGTTGATCTTTGAGGTCCCTTCCAACGTTACCATTCTGTGATTCTATGATTCTATGAAATATAGAAAAACTTCTCTAAAAACTACAGGCACCTAAAACATAATTGTAGATCCATCAGGAAGAGTCTATTGCAAATTCTCTTGCTCCCCAGCCAGGGATACTGGTGGCACACAGCAGTCAGCATGCACGGATGGACAAGAAAAGAGTGCAGGGGAGTAACAAGATGGATTGAAATACCTTTGCTAGTGTGGGGGAGAATTCTTCACCTCTGAAGCAGAAACCATGTCAATGACGAGCTATTCAGGAAATTTTGTGACTATAGAAGAACTTGAATACGGGAAATTCAGAGCTAGGGTGCAGAGCCAGTGAGGCAGGTAAGTGTATGACTGTAAAAAGTGCCCAGAATAACCCAGCAAGAGAGACGGGAAGCTGCCTCTGTACCATTGAACAAAACAGAACCAAAAGCCTGAGTCTCATGACATAACCTGGCTGCACATGTATGACACAACACCCAGCTGGGTCCAGGCCATTCCTTGGCTGTTCCTATACTGGTAAATTGAACAATGTCAGGTGATGAACCTCAGCCCCAGAACTGTGTGTGCTGTTCAGCTGCTAGAACAGTCCCTGGCACTGGGCTCCCATACTACTCCCTAAACAATTCTCAAGAGTTTGGAACGAATATTGCCCCCAAGAGGCAATTCAGGTGCAGACACTGATCTGGACTGCAAAATATTCAGATTGTAGGTGCAGGCTCTTCGGTGCACCTGTTCTCAGTGTCAGAAGCAAGCACCAAACTCTCAGAACCCAAAGAGCTGGTTCCTTTAGTTTGAGTGTTCACTCAGGTCACAGAGCCTAACTAGTGTCACTCTCTTGGTGCCCCCCAGCACAGTGATCTGTAGTAGTAAAGTAGGCCAATGAGTTGCCTTCTTTGAGAGGGATGACAAGAGAACATACAAGGGTGTTTCAAAGTGCAAAGCTCACTGAGACAAAACTAAAAACCAATGTTGAAGAGCAAAAGAACCAGAAGCAATGTGCTCTAATCCATATCACCTTTTTATGACCAGTCTGGACGTTCCCCAAGTCTTTGTATTCAGTTGACGCAGACACAATGGCCAAAAACAGGAGCAGAGAGTTAACAGTTAACCAGGGGCCTCCTGCCAGGAAGGTTGTGGACACCTCCTCCCTGGGGGTGTTTAAGGCCAAGTTGGATGAAGCCTTGGGCAGACGAGTCCAGCTGTGAGGCATCCCTGCAGATGGCAGGGAGGTTGGCGTAGGTATCTGGAAGGTGTCCAGAGAAGGGCACCAAGGCTGGTGAGGGGCCTGGAGCACAACCCTGTGAGGAGCGGCTGAGGAAGCTGGGGGTGTGCGCCCTACAGAAGAGGAGGCTCAGGGCAGACCTCATTGCTGTTTACAGCTACCCAAAGGGAGGTTGTAGCCAGGTGGGTTTGGGCTCTTCTGCCAGGCAACCAGCAACAGAACAAGGGGACACAGCCCCAAGCTGTGCCAGGGCAGGTCTAGGCTGGATCACCAGAACATCAGAATATTCAGGACCAACTCAGGATAAGGAGTTAAGATAGAAGACACCAGGCAGAGAGACACAATTTGGCCTGAGGTTGTGCCAGGGTAGATTTAGATTGGATATCGGGAAAACAATTCTTTACTGAAAGAGTGGCCAGGCATTGGAATAAGCTGCCCAGGGAGGTATTGGGGTCACTGTCCACGGAGGTGCTCAAGAAACATCTAGGCATGGCACTCGGGGCATGACCATGCTGGTGTAAGGTCAGCGCTTGAACTCGATGACCTTAGGGATCTTTTCCAGGGGAAATAGTTCTGTGATTCTGGGATTCTGTAAGAGGGATTGGGGTGTATTAGCAGGGGGGTGGGTAGTAGATCAAGGGAGGTTCTCCTGCCCCTCTACTCTGCCCTGGTGAGGCCACATTTGGAGTACTGTGTCCAGTTCTGGGCCCCCCAGCTCAAGAAAACATAAAACTGCTGGAGAGAGTCTAGCACAGATCCACAAAAAATGGTGAAGGAACTTGAACATCTTCCTTATGAGGAGAACCTGAGGGAGCTGGGGCTGTGCTGCTGGGAGAGAAGGAGACTCAGGGGTTTATAAATATGTCAGGGGTGAGTGTCAGGAGGCTGGAGCCAGGCTCTGCTGAGTGATGCCCAGTGACAGCACAAGGGGCAATGGGTGGAAGCTGAGGCATGGGAGATTCCATGTGAACCTGAGGAGGAATTTTTTTCCCTGTGAGGGTGATTGAGCCCTGGAACAGGCTGCCCAGGGGGGTTGTGGAGTCTGTCTCTCTGGAGATGGTCAAGAACCTTCTGGATGTGTTCCTGTGTGATCTGATCTGGGTGATGCTGCTCTGGCAGGGGAACTGGGCCAGATGAGCTTTAGAGGTCCCTTCCAGCCCCTGACATTCTGTGATTCTATGATTCTACAATTTCTCTGAAATTACACTGGTGCAGTTCATTCTGATCCAAAGCCACAATTCTCTCTCTCTCTCTTCTTATATGAATTGACTTTGATAGTCACATTTGTGATGCAGATTGGTTCCCTGACCATTCAAACCTTTGCCAATCTGTATGTGAGTTCCAGCTTCATTCCCTTCTCTGTTTATTTTTCCTGCGTGCTTTTTGGAAAGGAGTGTTTTGCCTTTGCATTGCAGCAACAACAACAAAAGAAGCTGTAAGAAAACAAAGGAAGAAGAATCCCTACTGGATAGGTGTCTAGATTGCATCTTCAGTATGACACTTCATCTGTCATTGAGATGCAGTTCAATTGATGGTTCAAAAAGCTGTCCCTTCTTTCCAGTGTGGTATCGCTGTTGCCAAGGAGTCTTTTTGTGAGTACTGCCTTTTAGAAAAAGAATGGCAACAAATCACTTTCCAGGTTTCCATGACTGCTGCAGTGTTTCATTTACTTTGATTCATTCTGTGTTTATTCATGCTTTTGGTCTTTGTGTTTTGTTCTTTCAGAATCTGCCCAATCTGCCAAAAATTGGAGTGAGAATGTTTTTTCTTAAAAAATAAGCAAACAAAAATAAAAACAAACAGAAAAAAAAAAA
>VWYK01126567.1:0-12500 GCA_013399775.1 Semnornis frantzii | reverse complement strand
TACCACCATTAGCAGGGACACCTTCCACTAGATCAGAGTAAAATGATCTGTCCAACTTGGTCTTGAGCACTTCCAAGGAAGGGACACCCACAACCTCCTTGGGAACTTGTTCCAGTGTCTTACCACCCTCACTGTAAATAATTTCTAATATCCGTATCTCTCCTCTTCCCTCTTCAGTCTATTCGCCCTTGTCCTATCACTATAAGTCCTTGTGGAAAGTTCCTCCTCAGCTTTCCTGTAGCTCCCCCTCAGGTACTGGAAGGCCAGTGTGAGGTCTCCACAGAGCCTTCTCTTCTCCACCCTGAACAGCCCCAACTCTCTCAGACTCACATCAGATCTGGTCAGATAGAAACGGTACAGAGTAAGAGACAACAGGTAAAAAGCATCAGAAATACAGAAATGCAGCTTGCAGCTGAAATAGGCCCTTTTTAATTTAATACCTCTAAAGCACTAAATTACTAAATCATAAAAGTGCCCTTACCAAATGGCACAAAATATCAGCAGTTCTGGGTGCCAAATCAAGCCAAGGTACATAATACTAATGGGCAAAATGGCTGTGTTTAAACTAGTTGCCTATTTATTAAATCTCTACTTAACAACATGCAAAAGAAGGGGCTAAGATTTTCCTCTGAAGATGATAAATTGCAATCCCTGTACTGTTTTTAAAGTATCATGTGGAAGCCAATACTGTTTTTAAAAAATAACACAAGGAGCAATCAAAAAATATTTTCCAACAACTTTACCTGTAATGGAAGCAATACCTCTGCAGGTCACTTGAAATTAATTTTGGCTGTGCTATATCGACCTCTCCCTGCAATCCACTATCTATTTTTTTAATTTTTAAGACCCTTCTTCACAACATCTTTGGGGATTAAAATTCAAAGTTCTTCTCAAACAGGCCAGACAAGCTGGAATTGATGCCTTGTGACTTTTGGGCTGAATAGGGTATAATGTTAGCATAACTATTTTCCTGCTATAGCATACCCCCTCAATAGGAATAAGTGCACTTACTTGACTCAATCAGCCATCTGTGACTCCATCAGCCACAGTGGAAACTAATGGTAATTGCCAATTGTTAACCAGACAATAGCAGATGCTAACTTTAATATCCAACAGTGCTATTCTGAGCATCTTTATGGAGAGACAGCCTCACTTTAATATGTGTTTTCTTGCACTGAAATACAACAACTTTAGTAAAGGCTGGTTAGCCCAGCTATGTGACTGGAAGGGATGAACTTTGAGGAATGGCAGGCAATGTTCCTGTGTGACCTTCTCTAGGAGAACCTGCCTTGGCAAGGGAGTTTGACTTGATGATTTCCAGAAGTCTCTTCCAACCCTAACCATTCTGTGACTCTGTGTGATGTTCTCTTTCTGGACAGTAATGTCTATAATGTAAAAAATGAGGAGGACTGGAATGAAAATTCTTCTGTAAAAATGAGGAGGACTGGAATGAAAATTCTTCATAAACCATGTTTTCTCCCCAGTTAAATTTCCCAAAAAGTCATGGACTGGATGCTAACACAGCGGCAACGTCTTTCCTGGCAGTGTCCTTGCCTCCTATTAGATAATCAATTAGTTTCAGAACATTAAAAAGCAAAATGCTGCAACAGGATTTTCCACCAAATTCCAAAATATTTACTAAAGGATTTCATTGCTCCCTTTTATTTACATCTAAGCATGAAGTCTGCAGATACACAGCATAATGCCCTTGTTTTGGCACGAAGACAGCTTTGCAACCTCAGCCCCAGAGGACATCTGGAGTCTTCTGGGTCTCGGCAGGTCCTTTTCACAGAAATTTGCTTGCCTCAAGTAATGAATGAGCCCATTTTCACTTTGACTGTGGCCTGCAGTCTACCAGAGACATTAGGAGCAATTTGTAGTCAACGTGCAGGTCTGTTCCATCTAAAATATTATCAATGAGCTTGTCAACCCAAGCCTTAACCTTCTTTGTTATTTTCATCTGCTCCTCTCTCAGATGTCTCTCCTCGTACCCATAACCTCTGAAGACTAGCAACAGGATGTCATACACCTGTTTTGCTCAAGGCTGGGACTTGGAGCCCTGTGCGATATTGTGTAGGCATTGGCTCGCTTGCTGCTTTGCTCAACGTATATGTCAGAATGTCAGATGATAGTTGTTGTATCTGCAGCTGTTGCATGAGCAGAGTGCCAGGGGCACAACTTTCCTGCAGTGAGCTTTAATTTGCTCTCCCCTCCCTGAAGAGCTTCCGCGCTTCACCTTGCTGCTGCTGCTTGCTGCAGCTGGAGGAGAGCTCAGCCCACGTGCAGCTGAGGATGCGAGACGGCAGGGAGGGAGGCAGAGAAAAGGAGGCAGAAAACCTCAGTGATGGCTAGGGTAGAATTTCACCTAGGCTGAAGGTGTTGGAAACCACTATTTTTATCTTTGCTTAATGAGGCATTTTACTAATTGTTTGCAGGAAGGTATTGGACATGCTGAGGGATTTATATTTGCACGAGTCAATCTGTAGTAGATTTGGATGCTGTTCCAAGAGAGCTACTGGTAGCCTAAATAAGCCATAACCTGCCAAGATATTCATGGGAGATCTGACTAGTTTTTTGACTGCTCTCAGAATTAGGTTGACAATCAAAACAGATGTAGAATGAGGCTGCAACTGGATTGCCAAAGGCAAAAAAAACTCCTGTCAAATTCTTTAAAGGAGCAAGCCGATAAACCATTGTAATACATGGGAATAGTGGACATTAGCAACTAGACAAGGGCACATATGTCCACCTTCAGATTTGGTCTGGGTGGTGGATTTGTTTTACAAATTAAGTAGCAAGGGCATTGGGAGAAAAAAAAAAAAAAAAAAAAAGGTTTTAAAGCACAGTGAAACTTTTAAAAGGCACAAAATAACTGCATGAATATTGCAAGATGTTTCTCAAGGTTTCAGGAAAAAAAAGTACATGCTTTTGTAGGATCGCTGCATTTCCAAGTAACAACCTGGGATAGCACAGATCATCTGTAATTTAAGAGAAGAAAGCAATAAAGAGTTTGATTAAAAAGTCATATAATTCTGTATTACTGGGTATTGCTTTGGTTGCATCTATTATTCAAGTAGACATGAAACACTTTGTCTTTCATTTGAAATGTTGACTAAATCAAGGCTAAATATATAAAACAGGACTTCATCTTTAGTAAGGAAGGATGTGGTGGTCTAACATGTACATCTGTGTCTTGTCTTAGAGTTGCAACTCATAATTCTTGCATCTAGGTCTTCGTGACAGGAAAGGAGAAGGTTTTTTTCTGGGATGAAGCACAAGCGTGAAAGACACTGGTAGGAGAAACAAAACCAACTGGTTTGCAGCTGCCTGCTGGGCAAATCACCGGTTGAAGGGACATCTCTGGAGGTACAGATGCATCAGCATCTAAGGTCACAGTATGGTAGGTCTTCATGGTCTTTCAGGATAAGAATGATTGACAAATATTTAATGAGACCTTTGCTTGAGGAAAATGCTGATTCATTCAAAAAGGAACTGTTCACAGGGTTTGTTTCAATGAACATCCCAGTTTGAAAAACAGTAGCAGGGCAAGCCATGATAGTTTTTAAGAATGTTTTGCTAATTAATGATTTTATTTTTTTTTAAATTAACTTTTTTTTTTTCTCAAATGTAGTTTGTAGGTATTTCTCAAAAAGGCAGACATTTCAGAATTATAGAGCTTGAATAATATTGTAACCTCAGAAATATCTTAAAGGACTTCTGCTAGGCAGAAAATCTACTTTCCTTATTTTGTGTTTGACCAGCTATGCAGGGGTCAGAACTGTAAAGGAAATATGTTTCTTCTCCCCAGACATACCACATAAACACTGCCAATTTCCCAAAATGTTCTGTATAGAAAATAAAAACATCCAAAACGCCTCCTCAATTCCCTGGATCTCCTTGGGATGTGCACAGCAGGTAGCATTAACCTATCTTGAATCTCCAGGGAGGGGGCTTCCTGCAAGAGCTGTGTAGTCAGGAACCCAACACTGTTGTCATCATCAGATTGTTGTCTACTGCACACAAGCCAGAGTGCCTGGGAATCTGCCTGCTGTGGAGCTGGGCTTCTAGCCTGCGCCTAGCAAGTTGGCTTGATGGTCACTTGGCACACATGGCCCATGGCACTGAATTCAACAGTGCTGCACAGTTGAGCATTAGAAGATGAGGTCCCTGCTGGCAAAATCACTCTCCCTGCTCCATCTATGAAGATGGATTGGTCCAAGTGGAGCATCAGGTCTTCAAGTCCAAAAATAAGCTGTAAATCTGAGCTCAGGTCTCTCTGACATCCTGGCCAAATCCTCCCTTGTAGGGGCAGGATGTGCTTTGTCCTGTGAGGACCTCAGAGAACCTCTGAGCTTGCAGAGCATAGAAACTCCCAGAACAAAAGGTCCATGACATTTCTTTTGGCTTGTCTCCCCTTCCTCTTCTATCCAGGAGGATGCCCTGCCTGTATTAATACTTCTATAATCTTTTTAATTAAAACTAAATCTATTTTTGATACCTTGCCACCAGATCTAACTCTATAATCCCAAGTGAAGGACAGATTCCCTCCACTGCAGCGTAAGGAAATGTCATTTCTTGCACTGTATTTCCAATCAAGTTCAGCAACTTCTGCTTGTACCTTTGGGGTTTTTTGTGGCTTTTTTTTTTTTGTTTTGTTTTGTTTTTTTCTTTCATATCCTGGTTAGATCTTGATAGGAAAATATAAAAACATGTCAAGAGAGTGGTTCAGTTACAAATGGAGTGCAAAAAACTATTCTGGAGAAAGCCCATTTGTGTGTGATTTCTAGCCTAATTCTGCAAACCCTGGTGGTTTGGAGAGTTTAGCATCCAGAGGTTTGGGTTCTTGCCCAAACTAACCCTAAAATGCAAACTTTTGGAAGCCTGCCTTTCAGTTCACTGTGCGATATAAATAGCTCTGCTAGGAACAAACAAAGGAGGTATTGCTTCAAGCATCCAAGAGAGACTGCAGGAAACACACGATCAGGATGTGTTTTGGTATTTCAGGCTGTGCTCTGTCTTCTGCCTTAGCAATACTGCAAGTTTGAGATATGCTGTTGCTTGCTTTGATATTAATTGTAAATTGATATCAAAACTAAGTTGTGATCAGTTTTAGGCCCCTCACTACCAGAGGGACACTGAGGTGTTGGACCAGTTCCAGAGAAGGACTACAAAGCTAGTGAAGGGTCTGGAGAGCAGGCTGAAGGGAGGCATTTTTACTCTCTACAGTTCCCTTGAAGGATGTTGAAGTGAGGTGGAGGCCAGTCTCTTCTCCCTAGTAACAAGTGATAGGGCAGGAGAGAATGGCCTCAGGTTGCACCAGAGGGAGTTTAGGTTGGATATTACAAACAATTTCTTTCTTGATATTATTGTAAAGCCCTGGATCAGGCTGTCTGGGAACGTTGTAGACTCCTTGTCTGTGGGAGAGATCGAAAAGCCATGTGGATGTGGTGCTAAGGGACATGGTTTAACAGTGGACTTGTCAGTGCAGGGTTAATTGTTGGACTTTATCATCTTAAATGTCTCCTCCAACCAAAATGATTGTATTATTCTATAATACAGTTGTGTCTGGGTGGCAGAAGACAATGACTCTTCAACACATTTATCCTCCTCCATAAAGCGGGGACGCAGTACTTACAACTCCCCCAAAAATAGCAATTTAAAAAATATTCAGTAAAGTCCTTCTCATGGTGACTTTAGTGCTTTTGCTGTGGTGCTCCCATCTTAGATGATGGTGTATCATGTTACTTAGTCTTGCAAGGACCACAGAGGAAGTACTCAGATCTCTCATGTCCCTGTATCCTTTTCCAGATGAAATGAGATCTGCTGAAGGAGAGCAGTGCTAAAACAATTTTCAGCCTTTTTTTTTTTTCCCCTTAGAAATTACCTGAATTAGCAAATATATCTATATCTGCGTACATAAGTTCAGCCCTGAACAGGCAATAAACCAACTGTTTGAGAAATTAGAACCCATTGGATATGTGGCTTTCCTACAGGGCCTTTAGTGTCCTCTTCTATAATTTGGGGTGTTTTGCTCTTCTGAAAGCAGAATGCAACTTCAGCCTGTGTATGTTGAAAGAAAGAAAAAAAAAAAAAAAAAAAAAGCAAGCACCAATTTATGATTGAAAGGCAGAAGTTTCAAGGATCTCAGGCCAAATCTCAGAATCCCAGTGAAACCACAGAGCATCCTCACTGCTCAGCTGACATCTGGATATTTATGGGAGGTGTAAGAAAAATCAGACCACTTTATCCGCATCACCTTTCTCATGTTCCCTTTTTCTTTGTGGCTGCTCCTCTTTGATGACAATTTGCTGTAAAATTGTCACTCAGGCAGACCTTCTTTTTAAGTCTTGCGTGCCTTCCCTGACCCCTGTTCTTTCCATTTGGCAGAGCCCAGCAACCAAAACCCTAAATCACCCTCCTGCTCACAGCAGGATGGGGAGTGTTGCATCTCCCCGGCTTCCAGCTGGCGCCTGCTCTCAGCTCCTGGTTTTCTTATTCCTCCAGGGACAAGGAGCATTCTCACGCTGTCCAAAAGCCAAGGGCTGGGCTACTAAAGAGAGACCACTGATGAATGGCATCAGGGTTTTTCCATAACTCTCCGTTACTAATCAATGAGCTTGTCTGACATCCTGGCAGCGTAGCATTGGAGAATAGCTGTCAATAGTGCTTTCTGGTGCCGTGAGGAAATGGGAAGCTGGAATGTTAGCATTACATCATTGATGGTGGCTGGTTATCGATGTCATCATTCCTATCACTCACCTGATATATACAGCCTGCAGTGACTTAGCTCCTCCAATCTATAGAGGTATGGATTCGAAAATAAACATCAGTAACTTGAAAATCACTGCACAATGGAGATGATGCTAACTCAAAGTGGTGATGGATCTTGGCGTCTCTCTTGCCTGTTTCTATATTTCACTCTGATAAAGGCTATGCATGGTCAGTTGCCTGTGTCAGTTGAGATAGATCGGATATTTGGGTTAAAATAAGGGTTTGAATAACTGGTGCCTTGCTCTCAAATTGCCTATGGATTAATCTGTAGATCATGTGTGCATAATAACGTCTGTAATGATAGTTTGCTTATTTATTGCAACAAAATTCTGTTGCCTTATTGCATCAATCTTAGCTATCCTGCAGAACAGCCTTGAGGAGATACTTTTGCCTTGCAATCCTTTATTCTACATGCACCATTTGCTCTTAAAAAGGAGATGCAGAAATGTGGACGATGGCCCTTTTCTTTTCTTAGAGGCTGACTCCTGGAGGTCTGGCTTCCAGTGAGCAGCCAACACGAGCATCAGCACCTGTGTCCCGATGCCAGACAGCTGGCACGCTCCATGCGTGCCACGGCTCACCATCTGTGCCAGCCATCACGTGCCAGTTACGTGACATGAGGGAAGTCAGGGGGAAAAAAGTAACTTCATACCACAACAGAGGTGCGTTGTTTTTCTTGTGGAGCCCTGCAGTGTGCACTGAAATCTGCTGTGACTCAGGTCTTTTCTTTCATAAATCATAGAAAGTTTTGGGTTGAAAGGGACTCTTAAATGTCATCTAGACCAACTTGCCTGCAGTCAGCAGGGACATCTTCAACCAGACCAGGCTGCTGAGAGCCCTATCCAAGCTGACCTGGAATGTTTCCAGGGATGGGGCATCTACTCCGGGCAACCTGGGCCAGTGTTTCTTCCCCAGCAATATTGGTGTAGCACAATTGTTCGTACAAGTCTGATGAATTTATTACAGTCATTCTGGGTGAATTTAAGCCTAGGATATGGAGGAGGCATTAACTGCAAAGGGGATTTTATTTCTGCAGAGTATGTAAAGATTTGCTTGGGGAATGGAAACCATTGGGTATTTTTCTAAATCACAAAGAGATAAAGAGGGGTTGTTGCAAGAGGATAAGGGGTGATGGTTTAAAACTGGAAGAGGGAGATTCGGACCAGGTAGAAGGAGAAGATTTTTCACAGTGAAGGTAGTAAACATTGCCCAGGTTCCCCAGAGAGCCCTGTCCTTGAAACCAATCCAGGTCAGATTGAACTGGGCTCTGAGCAACTTGATCTAGTTTAAGATGCCCAGGCTGACTGCTGGGTTTGTTAGACTGATGACCTTTAGAGGTCCTTTTCAACCAAAGCTGTTCTATGATTGTTTTTAAATAGAAATTGTATTCCATCAAAGAAAAAGACAATTCATGGGTAAAATGTTCCCTTACATTGCAACCCTCTGTAAAAGAAGAGGACTGCTCCATCTCCACTGACCACTTCAAGCTGCCAGTCTGCCAAGCCAAAGCCAACAACAAGGTTTTCTGGTCCCACCTGGAGTTCTGGAACCTCCTTGTTGCTGCCTGTCTTTGTTGAACAGGAATGGAACCACAGTCCAAGGTGGGTGCAGAGGAGAACGTCTGCACTTTGAGGTATGTTACATGATAGGCCCACGGTAATGTCTTACAGGATGCTACTACTTCTTCAAGGATAGCTTTTACTGATGATGAGGAGACACATACCCCAAGATGACTCTCTTTCTCAGAGGCAGAAGCCTTCTTGCTGAAGATAGGAAAAAAAATAACTTTCTCTTTGCTCTTTCCTGGGCCTTTCATTCCGATACAGTGGGTCATGGCTGTGCGGCACCAAGAAAACGTTGTGGAACTGTTCCCAGGCCCTTGTGGCAAACGCTGTGGCTGTCAGTCCCCTTGGGTGTGGAGGGAAATAAGCTCTGCACAAATGCTTCTTTCTAGGTGCAATGCACGTAAGTGCATTTTTGGATCATAGTCCAAGCTTGCATCCTTTGTGAGCTGGTGAATGTGCCAGGACGACTTGCTTTTTCTCAGTCCAGCACTTCTTCACCGAGCAGGGACAGAGTTGGGAGCATTGCACATCAAAGAGAGGGGAATTAATGAATGAGAAAACCTTGACATTTACACAATTTGGGCATGTTATTTTTATTTAAGGTGGTTGTTTTCTTCGTGCAAAGGGTGCAGAACCCTTAGTGAATAGACCTGTTAATGCCTCTTGCTTTTTGTGTTTATATGTGCCAGCTCTAATAATTGTCACGTCAACCTAAGTGAGAAACATCCAGACACGTTTAGGGAAGAAGCCGTAGGGCTTTAGTTCAAGTGACTTCTGCTCCTCCTGTGTGGAGAAGAGGGAATGGCGATAAACAACAGGAATTTGTTGATTTCTCAGCAGCAAGATTTATTACATGTAAAAACGTAGGACTTTGGAAGCCATTAATTATACATAAAGTCAATAACCAATCTTAATAGAACTTAGAGTGACAAAAGCGGTGACATTTAAGAAATAAACTTCTCCATAGTGCAGGCGTGCGACCATCAGGGAAAGGAAAAAGGCTCCAAACATGCTCTGGACATGCCAGAATCGTTATTTCTATTTTCTGGGTTTATTAGAGAAAACTGCTTTCTGTGCAGGTATGTTAGGAGAGGGAAAAATTCTGTCTCACAAAAGTCAGGGCTGTGTCTGGGTTAATCTGCCCCATCAGTTGTCAGCAGACAGAGGAATTTAGGGTATAAAGTGCGAGAATTTTCTCTTTTATGGTATTAGTTAAGTGTTTAGAACATTGAATCATAGAATTGTTTTGGTTGGAAAAGACCTCTGAGATTATAGAGTACAATCATCAACCTAATACCATCATGGACATTAAAAACATAAATCCCATAAAAACCCCCAAAACCTCCACCACCACCAAACCCCACAAACCCTCAAAACAAACAAACAAAAAAAATCCCCAAACAAACAAACCCAAACCAAAACCAACAACCAGGACCAAAACCACAAACAAAAACCCCCACAAACAATCAAACCAAAACAAGCCCATAAAAAATTGCAGGCCGATGGGTTTTTTTCCTCCCAAGTAAAATCAAACAGAATCGTGGATAAATAAGAAAATAAGAATTCTAACAGTACTAAGAGAATTTGATCAAACCTGCCAGTTAGCAGCAGAGGAATTTGGGGTTAAAAATGTGAGAATTTGCTCTTTTCTGATATAACTTAAGTGTTTAAAACATATAAAAGTGCAGATTGTATCTGCATTTATATTTCATCCCACCCCCACCCCCCCCAAAAAAAAGAAAAAATCAAGCAGAATCATGAATAGCTAAATAAAGGAATAATGTTATTAGTGTTATTAGTAATATTAGTAATATTAGTAATGATAATAATAATTCCACTGCACTGCTGCTAATTTCCAGAGATTAGAATCTGATCAAATCTGGCAAGAATTAATGAATCTGAGTTTAGATTTTCATCTTCTATTGGTAAAATTTATAGGAAATATACATACATCCAGGAAAGTCCAAGCTTTAAAAGAAGTTCCAGTGCCTAAATTAGACATTTATTCTACCATGACAATTAATCTTATGCGAGTCAAGAAGGTCTGCTATGAGGTCATCATTAATTTATGCTCCTCCAGCAGAGTTTATCTCATTTACTTTGTACCTCATTGTTTTCCTGCAAGATCAAGAACTAATTCTTGGCAATTATTCTTGATGGAATTCATTTGAAATGAGCCAGATGAGTGAGAAAAGGAAAACCCACACATGAATAAAGGTTGCCAGGTTCTGGACATATTTATTTGTTTGTTTTTTTTTTTTCATTTGCTTAATTGAGGAAAGATTTTTTTTGTTTTTTGCTCTTTTTTTCAAGGAGTGGGATGGTTTGTTCCCTTGTTTCCTCAAGAGCAGGGAGTTTTTGTCGGTTCTCGCCCTTGTTCCAGTTTGCAGGAGCAAGCGTTGGGGCTGTTAGCAAGTGACATGCCCAGGAATATAAAAGAACATTACATCTTTGGAGCTGTTTGGTGGTATTCCCCAGCATACTTGTTTGTTAGAATTTGAAAGCAGCCATTGAGCTGAAAGGAGGGACAAACAATCTCCAGGCGGACAAAGCCAGTGAGAGCTAGGAGCGGCCAAATTTCCATGAAACATTCTTGTTTCAATTGATATTTAAATGGGCTCCCGAGCAGCTGGACAATCTTGCTGTGGCCAGCCACAGCTGATAGTTTTTAGCCAACGGGAAATAGCATGCAATTTGCTGAGAGCAGTTGAAAGATTTTGTGTTGCAGCCTTTTAGAGTGTAAGAGAATAAACACTAAGCTAAAGTGATGAGTCAAGGTGTTAGGCAGAGTTTAAGAGCAGCAGAACAGATTCTCAGCCCTGCAAATTGGTATCTTTGTCTTTGAAGTAATTCACAGAATCAAAGAGTCATAGAATGGCTTGAGTTGGTAGGAACCTTAAAGATCATCTAGGTCCATCCCCACTGTCATGGGTGGGGACACCTTCCAGTAGACCAGGTTGTTCAAAGCCTCATCCAACCTGGTCTTAAACACTTCCAGGCATGAGGTGTCCACAACTTCGTTAGGCAGCCCATTCTCAGTGTCTCACCATCCTCACAGCAGCCAAAGATCAAGGTAAATGTGAATGTTTCTGTAACTAATGTTGATATCCTTCTGTTTAATGATTCTGTGAGGGAAATTAATATTTCTTAGAAATGTGCCTAGGCAACAATGTCTCTATCTAATCGATTAATTCGAGAAGGGCCAAATCCTACAGCCCTTATTAATTTAAACCTTATGTGATGGACATCTGGAGAAAAAGAAAGCCTGGATCAATAGACTGGTTGTAGTGAGCTGGTTGTTGGTGTCATTGGACTTGATGACTTGACTCTTAAAGGTCTTTTCCAAACAAAATGATTCTATCATTCTGATATTTTATTAGCGTTAGGACAAGAGGAAATGGCCTTAAGGTACAATCCAATATGTGGACCAGAACAAAACCAGAAGTGTTATAGCTCTGGTTTGATACTTTGGAAAGCAGGATGAGGAATCTGTTTCTAGATCTCTCCCTGTGCTCCCAGCAGCCACCAAATATTCAAGACTTTGGGATTAGGACAAGGAAAGTGAAAGCAATTGGGCCATAAAGTTGACTGAAAAATGTGTTTTCCTCTTACCTGGGATAAATCAGGTGGATAGATGAAGCCAGGTTGTTTAAGTGCTTGTACACAACATCCAGCGTTTTCCCTGAAAAAAATCATATTATAAACTCTTAATTACCAGCCTGCAGACGATTTCTATGTCCGATTACCAGACATTGACTCTAAATCTTTTCCTTTCCAATTGACAAACTGTGTTTTCTTTACTCCCCTTCTACTACTTATGATACTAACAGACTTAGGATTTTCACAAGCAATGCCTGAAAAAATAGAATTTCCTCTGTTCACTCTGCTGTCACTTCTATAAATCTGTGATGAGATGATGAGTCTGAAGGATCTATTCTTCAGTTTGTTTCTTGAAGATAAAATCACAGAAATGAATGATTACCTTGCTTAGATAAAAATGTGTTTATGTCACTGGGCCCATGCAGTGCTGATGCTCCTTGGCTCAGAATCATAGAATTGTTTCATTTGGAGAAGACCTCTAAGATCATTGAGTCCAACTATCAAACCAACACCACCACAGCTATTAAACCATGTCATGAATTGCCATGTCCACGTTTCTTGAAC
>VWYK01126563.1:90413-105962 GCA_013399775.1 Semnornis frantzii | reverse complement strand
AGGCCTTGAGTGAGCTGTGCTAGTGGGAGGTGTCCCTGCCTATGGCAGGGAGTTGGAACTGGCTGATCCTTGAGGTCCCTTCCAACCTTCCCATTCTGTGATCTTGTTTCCCATAGCAATCTGGCCTCTGCTTGAGCTGAATAAATCCTAGAAATGGAGCATCTTCTCACTGCTGCTCATTAAGCCTGGTTTAAGACTCTCTAGACCTTACAGCTCATGCTCAAGAATAACTTACTGTCCTATTAGATCATGTATCCAGCCCAGGGTCAAGACTTGTCAAAGGAGGGTCAACTCCTGGAGATGCTCCATGGCTCTCCTCAGCACCCTGTCCCCCCCACCAAGAGCAGTGCTGAGGCAGGACAGTGGGGTAGACTCATGAGGACTCCACTGGAGATGCATATTCAGGACTTGGCCATGGTGCAGCCGCAGCTATGAATGGAAAACTGACAGCTGCTTTTATTCCTTATCTATGAGAGCACTCCATGTAGTCATGTCAAAAATACAAAGGGTGTCCTCTTAAACAAAGAAAGTCAACAAGAAACAAATACTGAGAGCTTTGCAAGCCAGTGTGTACAAACCCTTGCTTCTTTATGCTTTTTCATGTAATTCTTTTTTCTTTTTTTGGTATCTCTTGCATTGGATTTGTGCTTCAATTATGTTACAGTCCTGTTAGGGCAGCTTTTATCCTGCTGTGATTAGGAATGGTGAGCTGACCATCTGGAAATAATACACTATTTTAA
Source organism: Semnornis frantzii (assembly GCA_013399775.1). Taxonomy (NCBI): domain Eukaryota; kingdom Metazoa; phylum Chordata; class Aves; order Piciformes; family Ramphastidae; genus Semnornis; species Semnornis frantzii. The sequence continues at coordinate 105,222 of VWYK01126563.1, read as the reverse complement.
CCTGAAAAAAATTGCAACCTCCCAAAGAAAGAGGCACCCCAACAACTGCTTAATGAATGCCACTCTGTGTTCTGCACCACACCAATTAAATGTCACTGATAGATATGAACAAAAGTCCTGTTACAAAACTTAAAAGATGCTGCTCATAAAAAATTCAGGAGCTCTGCATCCCAGCAAAAGCAGTACTTCAAAGCACATCTTAATGTTTAGAAAATCAAGGAGGTCGAGAAACAGACATAGATATTTACACTGTGAATTAAACAACTGAATTTCCCTGTCAGGTAGCCTTTTGTTTCAGGAATCTGTGTGGGAACTGTTTCAGCTGTTCCCAAAACATGCCAAGTGCATGTCTCAGCAGTACCTCCTAGACACATACAAGGTGCTGCATGTCCTTGTGGAGTTCAATGAAAGGAAGAGCAGGGGGAAAGAAAAAAGCAAACAACTCAAACCCATAAAAATGGATTTTATTCGTCCCTGGGCAAAGTGCCCAGAGATGAGTTTTCAGGATAGTCGTGGATCAAATATTCACCCAACTGAGGGCTGCAGTTTGAGAAAAGCTCCACACTGCACATAAATCCCAACATGCTGAGCTGTACTGAGCAGCTGGTGCTATGTGGAAAGGGAGGTCTTTGCTAGACCTGTCTTCTTGCACAAACTTACATTCTCTGCTGCTGCCTTCACATTTTTCAGCAGTTTTAATAAACACATTGAAATCCTCAGCTGAGCAACGATGCTGAAATATTGCCCATCACCAGCCATGGGTGGCAAAGCTGGGAGGTAAGGTCCACAAAACTGCAATGCCCAATATGGAGGCTCCCAAAGCAGTCCTTTCAGGTAGGGGTCTCCTTTTTATTGCAAATGTTCTTAGCTGGGCAGTCCTACAGGTCAAAACCCTGTCTCCTCTTCTTGTCTAATGTCTAGGTAAGTTTCTATAGGAGATACAGGACAACACAAATCAGAGTTTCGACTGCCTTGTGTTTGCTTCTCAGGCTGCACAATGCAAGGGCATGGGAGGAGGATGACAAGCTACAGCAATATCCTCTGCTCACATGGATGTTAGGAAGAAGTTCTTCACAGCAAGAGTGATTGGCATTGGAATGGGCTGCCTGCAGAGGTGGAGGAATCGCCCTCCCCAGAGGTGTTCAAGAGGAGACCGGATGAGGCACTTAGTGCCACGGTTTAGTTAATGAGAAGGTGTTAGTTGATAGGTTGGACTCAATTATCTCAGTGACTCAAAGGTCTCTTCCAACTTGGTTAATTCTGTGATTCTGTTACCATAGAATGGTAAGGTTGGAAGAGACCTCTAAGATCATCCAGTTCCAAGCCCCTGCCATAGGCAGGAACACCGCCCACTAGCACAGGTCACTCAAGGCCTTGTCCAACCTGGCCTTCAACCCCTCCAGGGAGGGAGCAGCCACAACCTCCCTGGGCAACCTGTGCCAGTGCCTCGCCACCCTCACTGCAAACAACTTCCTCCTAACACCCAGTTTCAGTCTCCCCTCTGCCACTTCAAACCCATTGGCCCTTGTCCTGGCATTGCAAGACCTTATCAATAATCCCTTCCCAGCCCTCCTGTAGCGCCCTTCAGATACTGGAAGGCTACTGTAAGTCACAGGATGATGGAGCAGCAAAGGAAAGCACATACTAAGGCTGAGTAAAACCTGTAACTAGTGCCAAAAACAGGCTGCAATTTTCTCCCCAGCTGTAAACTAGGATTCAAGCACTCCTGTCACTGAGCACAGCCCACCCATGTCCCAGTGAAGCACCATTCCAGAGCCTGCCAGGTGCAAACATCTCCTCAGGTAGCTCTAGCCTGATAAAACAGTAGTGAATCTCGATACCTCAACAAGTACAAACTGCCTGTTTTCATACGGCCTAAGTAGTTATTGAGTTGCCCTGAAGGGATTGTTTTTAAGCTTTGAAGATTGCTGCTCTCATTTCAGAAAGAATGGCCAGAAAGATTTTCTGTATTCCTTCCAACAACAGCATTTGTTGTGAGTGAAGGACATGACATCTATAAGGACACAGAGAGAGAATTTTATGCTAGACTCTGCTGCTGAAATGCATCCCCAGAAGAGTATATTTTAAAGGAAAAAAAGCTGCACTGAGCCTAACCAATTACTTCCTCTGGTCTGTCTCACCCTAGCACCTCATTTTACTCCATAGAGAAAGGGCATAAAGCATTAAGAGTTGAGGGGATTCACTCAAGTTGCATCCACAGCAAGACAGAAACTTGAGTGACCTCAGCCCTTCTCTCACCCCAGAAGCCCTCTGCCTTTTCCCTGCCCTATGTGAAGCACCAGCTCAAGGACCAGCAGTGGAGTGATGAACACACTCCACAAGCCTTGCTTTTGTGCTACCTCTAAAATCACATGAAATGAAGCATCACTGAGGGTGAACCAAGCAGATGCCTTTCTCTCAGTGCTCTTGCTACCAAGTGCGTGCTCAAGGTTTGGCAGCGACTTCAGCTCAGAGTTACACCATTCCCAAAGTTCATGATATTAAGTCCTCTATGCCCCTAGTAAAACAGCTCCTAAAGCTTCCAGCTTGCTGCCTTCCTCATTCACTGGGCACCCTGCTGTCATTCCTTCTCACTCACCAGCAAAGCTGCCCTTCAAAGACCAGTGGAACATCAGATGGAGACAATGCAGTGCTTTGTTTCCTTCTCTCCTTAACTGCTTTCTTAGCATTTTTAAAAAACAATGCACTCATGAAAGCCTGTAAAATTCCTCATAAAGTTTAGTGTGCCACAGGATTATAGAATACATCTTGGAACCATGGATGAACAGCTAATCTTGGATCTGTCACCAGAAAGCACTAATATATTTCAAAAAGCTATTAGCCCTTAAACCAAAAGCAACACAGGATTTGATTTGGGGCAATAAGCTATAAAACACCAAAATTGTTTGGCAAGCCTGCATTGAAAGCAGGTGGAAGAAGCTGTAAGAGCCCTGGCATTTATTTTATTCAGCTATTTAAGGCATATTTTACATAGTTTCTAAAAGGTGTGCATGAAAACTAACATTAAGTAAGGATACTTGAAAGGAAACAAACTGTTGAACAACTGATTTATCACACATTTGCAGGAAGCAGAACACTATTTGTTATGCTACACAGGAGAAAGCAATAAAGATTACATATTAAAAAAAAAAACCCAAACCAATAAACTATCAATAGCTTTTGCAATTTTTTTCCCCTGCCTTTTATGGCATCATATCTTTAAGAAAGTTTAAAGCCATGAGCACTGACCATAACCTCCAGATGAGTAATATCCGTTTTGTGGATGGAAACACTAAAGCAGACCTAATAATCCTAAATGTCCTGGTTGCTTCTGAAAGGCTTTGTGCCAGGTGGAGGTGGGATGGTGGGACAAGGAGGAAAGAGTACTTGGGGAATGCAAGGGTGAAACACGGCTTAGGATTCTCACATCTAAAGCCAAAGCCTAAATGTGTTTCAAACCTTGCTTCTTTCTCTGGTTAAGAACCTGGGCTTCTCCTTCTCTTTTGCCAGTAGGTGCAGGTCATGCAAGAAAATGGAGGGAAGTGAATTTTCTGGAAAGAAGACATGAAGAGTCCAGACAGATGGAGAAATGCTTAGGTGAGGTGTGCAGGAGTTACTGAGTAGAGATACCTCTATGCAGTACCTGGAGTGAGATGATCTTTGTGGTCCTGGAAGCCTGAAAGAAATGGAAAACACAGACAGGATGCAAAGTGAGTTTCTAGCTTGTGGCTGTGTGCTTTAATCTCCTGTTCCAGACGACAAGAGCTGGGAATGGCTGATGAAACCAAACAGCACAGCTAGGACCATGCATCACCACTGACACCATCCCGGTGTGGGTTTATTTTTGTCTTGGGCAGTGTATTTGCATAGAGTAATCACTGCAGGATGGCTAATACTCATGGGAAAGAGATTTTTTGGTATTTCTCTGGAAAATAACCAGCTGCATGCAACCATTTCTTTTCCCCTAAAAGATACAATCTCCTCGGAGCCTTTTAAGGAAGGGAGGCATCAGAGTAATTAGCATGAGCATTGCTGCAGACAACTTATCAGCATAGTGGTGTGCCTCTGATCTTTACACGAGGCTTTGGTCTTAGCTTTCTGACAGTCAGACACACATATCTACAAGGAAGCACTGAAGTCCAAAATTTTGTCAGAACTGGGTTTCAGTAATAAATTATGCCTTCAGCATCCCTTCATTCAACAGAGTGGAAGCAGGATGGAGCTGATTCATTCCATGGGGCTGTCACTAGCTGTATAAATATTTCAAACAGGAAGTATTTGAGATACAAAGGAGACAATTCCGGAAAGAAGAAAGGTTATTATGGCCCACAGAGGTCATAGGAAATAAGCAGGAATGAGATCTACAGGCTGGAAAGGCTGAACACATCCCAAAGGCAGCACTGCAAACTGCCTTGCTCTAACTGGGAAACAGCCTCCTGTTTCCAGAATTCACACTGAAAAAAGACATGGTTTGGCTACTCAGAAATGCTGCTCACAACTGTTCCAGAGCAAATTCACACCAAACAGGACAGCTAATATAGGATGTATATTTTTCCTTTTCATAATCAGCAGCTTAGTGTTCCAAGACACAACAGCACAAAGGTAGAAGGAAGGTTCTTTGATGTCGTTTTGGCCATCTTCATCCCTGACACTGTAAAGCCTCTCCTGCACCAGTCTTTCTGTGAGACTGGCACAAGCACAGAGGAAACAGACCTTTGGAGACTGAGATGCATGTGGTACCCAAGCATGCCTGATTATTCCTGTTCTGTGAGCAGCAGGGAAGAATCAGCCTGCTTCCAAACTGAGCACTTGTAAACTTGACCAGAAAAATTCCATGGATGGATTTTTAAATTTCTTTTTTCCTGCCTATACAAAATGGCACCAAATGAAAAAAAACTGAGTAGGTCATGATGAAATTCTCTATATGGATGCATTTAAATAAACAAAGAGAAAAGCTCCTCACTGAGTTTAGTACTAAGCTGCCTATAGTAGTTCTATATGGATGCATTTAAATAAACCAAGAGAAAAGCTCTTCACTCAGTTTAGTACTAAGCTGCCTATAGTAGTTCTATATGGATGCATTTAAATAAACCAAGAGAAAAGTTCTTCACTCAGTTTAGTACTAAGCTGCCTATAGTAGTTCTATATGGATGCATTTAAATAAACCAAGAGAAAAGTTCTTCACTCAGTTTAGTACTAAGCTGCCTATAGTAGTTCTATATGGATGCATTTAAATAGACCAAGAGAAAAGCTCTTCACTCAGTTTAGTACTAAGCTGCCTATAGTAGCTCTATATGGATGCATTTAAATAGACCAAGAGAAAAGCTCTTCACTCAGTTTAGTACTAAGCTGCCTATAGTGGTTCACTACAGATGGAGGAGGAATCATGGTCAGGATCAGGAGAAGCTATTCAATAGGTTAAATTCAATAGGCTAAGAAGTGCACTGGGTACACCAGCTATCACTTTTCAGGATTAACAGAGAGAGAGGTGCCACATCCAAATTACTTTGCAATCTGGCTAGAGTGCCTCTTGAGATAATTGAAATTAAGGACTTCAGGTCTTCAGCTCACTAGTTACAGTTACCAGTTGGAAAGGCCTGGTCTCCAAAGGCCTGCAGGCACAGAACAGGCTCTGGAGTCAGACATCCAAGCACAGAAAAATGACTTTATTGAAACTCTTGATGCTTAAGCACATCTGACTCCAAGCACATGGACAGTCCTATTGAAGTCATTGATGCCAGTCATTTAGAGAGAATGTGCTGCATCAGTAAGTGCTGCGAGGACTGGAATCCAAGGACTGGCTTGTGGGAAAAGCCTTTGAAGGGGGAGAGTTACACTGAGCAGTTCAGTGAATAAAAAAAACACCATTTACTGGGTTTGATTCTTGCATGTGTGTACTGCTTGCAAAGGCAGATTTGCTTTCTTTTGTGTGGATAGCCTCAGTAGTGCAATAGGAACCTGGACATTGCAGCCTGTTAATCATTCTTGTGCAAATGGCCAGGATAATACCTAATACACATAACCCAAACACATTGGAAGCTCCAGGTTGAAAATCTCCCCCACAGTACCTCACTGAACAGAATCACACGAGTAAGCAGTATGCACAAGTCCGTGCTTGAGTTCTCTTGCTGTTTATCTAGTTCCTCTTTGGTTTATGAGATCATTTGTGATGAACAGATGCAAGGCCATGAGATTAATTTAGAGTACAATTCAATCAACCAGCAAATAAGTTCTGACATACATGTAATGAGCCAAGAAAGGGTTAATTCCGACTAAGGTAATGTTTACTAAATGGTTGTCCAAATGCTGCAAGCTCAAACAACTTGATAGATTTACTTACAAAAATGACAGTTCTCCAGCTTGTGCTAACTATTCAAGCTATCAATTATCCATGAGCCCTTGGCAGCTGGACTTCATGTTAAAAAACATTCACTGTGCAAAACAGCTTTCAGCAAAGCTTCTGAATAAGCACATCCACTGGACCCCTCACAGAGAGTCTGAGCACTGAGGCGTGGGTGCCCTGCACCAAAACCAATGCAGAAGGGTTTAAGTTCCAGGATCTCAAGGGGGCAACAGGAAGGCTGGAGAGGGACTGTTGATAAGGTCTTGCAATGACAGGACAAGGGGCAGTGGGTTTAAACTGGCAGAGGGGAGATTGAAAGTGGATGTTAGGAGGAAGCGGTCTGCAGTGAGGGTGGTGAGACACTGGCACAGGTTGCCCAGGGAGGTTGTGGCTGCTCCCTCCCTGGAGGTGTTCAAGGCCAGGTTGGAGGAGGCCTTGAGTGACCTGTGCTAGTGGGAGGTGTCCCTGCCTATGGCAGGGGGTTGGAACTGGATGATCCTTGAGGTCCCTTCCAACCTTACCATTCTATGGTTCTAAGTTTTTCTGTGGGTAGCCAATTCTGATGCTAACCAAGGGCATGCCTGAATCTCTCTCTGTTTTGTTATTTTTATTTTTTCATTTGGTTTGGGGTTTTTTGTTTTGGTTGGGTTTTTTTGGCTGGGTTTTTTTGTTGTTTTTGGGTGTTTTTTTTTGAGGGGGTGGGTGTTGTTTTTTTTAATGCAGGGAGTCTGAGAAGGATCTGTTTTTAAACTCTTGCCTTGGGTGAGATAATGAATGGTCTTTCAGCTGCATTAGCAAGGAGGAAGGCTCATAGGGAAAGCTTTCAGCCTTTCTTGTAGGTGTAGCTTTAATCACTGGGGACTATGCTGAGGCAAATAAGCCTGTTTTGGTATTTCACTAAGGGGAAAAGAAAAAAGAAAGAAAAGAAAAGACAAGAAAAAACCCAACCTTTTGCAGCTCCTTTAAAGGGCTGCTGGTGCCTGGAACAACATTATATATATTTATGTGTATATTTAAGTATGCTGCTTGGAAAGGATGTTTTCCATGCTTTCACAGAAGCCAAAGCCTTGTTAGGGAACTCATCTGCTGCTGCTGCACTGAAGTTGAGCCCTCAGCAGACATATCTTTTTCATTTCCCCAGTAAGCAAACAATGGTATTGGCTTGCCCAGGGGAGGAGAGTTGAGTTTCAAGGGGAGGCAAAAACACCTAAGCAAAGACCACCAAACAAAAGATTTCATAAGGTGTCATTAATAAATGACAGCTCAACTAAAGAGATATTTTCCCATATGCTTTCTTAAATGAAAACCTTGCTGGGCTCTGCAATGGCTGGTATGAAGCTGGGGATAAAGGCACATCCAGAGGGAATACTGGGAGGTAAGAAAGGTGACATTGCTCACCTTCAGTACATGCTGTGGCTATAAAATGCAACACTTTTATGGTATATTAGATGTAAGATACCTTGGTACACAGTGAAAAACATCATCCTTCATCCATTATGTGGATTTCTGTTATGGACTATTATTTGATATGTTCATTTATCCTGGATATACCTAGTAAAGCTTATTTATATCCCTGGAACAGATCACAGAGTAACTTTTGCCATCTTATGGATAAGAACAGCAGAGCCTGGTTCTTCTGTAGGTATATTAGATGCTACACCCCTCTAGTATATCTGTTATCATCACAGCCTTTACAACTACCAGTTTTAGCCCTCTTTCAGCTCCTGAATCCACAACTCGGTGCTTATTACTAAAAAAACAATATGCCACACTTTTCAAACAGCAACAGGCTTGTGTTTCACAGCTGCAGTTTGACTCAGTGTCTCCATGTCCACTGCCTGCTGCAGCAGCCAGCAGTGCCCACGCCAGCTCTGATGCCACATGGTGTCTGCTACACACCAGTATTCACAGCACATCTCAGAACTAGAGACAAACAACACAAAGGCAAAGGAATGGCCTGCACACAAGGAAAATGGTGGTGGCCAGTGTTAAAGGAAGGTGATGGACAAGCTGTTAGGATGAACTGGAGATGGATACTCCAGCAGATAAAAAACAGCAATTAAAATTATATTGAAGCTGTCATGTCTGTTGCCACTTGATGGCAATGTCCTCACCAAACATCATGATGACATTTATGTTGAAATGCTAATATCCACCTCCAGCAACTGAGGAATGCCCCAGGCACATAGAGATCACAGGCAAAACTTCCACCAGCCCAGGAACCCCCAACAGCAATCCCTGCAATTTTACATGACATGCCCATGCTCAGAGACCCACCCCCAGTGAGCTGTGCTCACAACCCTGTCCAAAAGTACAACATGTATTGACAATACTCAAAATTGGCAACACTTTCAGTGGGGCTTTGCTTTAAAATCTGAAATAATAGGTCAAGGCAAATCCAGCTTTGAGTGGGCAACAATTAGAGTAATAACAAACATCAAATGCCCTCCATGCTACAAAGAGCACAGCCCTGACCTAAACAGGATGATGCACGAGTGTAATATCACATCCCAGCTCTTCAGAGTGCACAGCAACTGATACCAAGGGGAAAGAGAAGGTCCTGAGTTCCTCCTTGCCCACTCCTCCTTAAGTAAACCCATGCCTGTTAGTGTCTAAGCACTTCAGAAGCAGACTTGGGAGATGATTTATAGCCACCAATGAGAGCCTGACGTCTTGATTATTTCCAGAGAAGAAAGCATAAGGCAGGAGCTACACCTGAGACTGTCAGGCTGACAGCACTGCAATTAGCCCATACTGGTGTCCCAGGAGGAAACTGACAGTTCAGCACAAGTCCCTCAAAGGGCAACAACATTCAGACATTATCAGGCCCTTGCCTTTGATCTGCACAGCTCCTGCATGTACTTGTCTAGTGCATATTAACTTGTCCAAGGTGGCTGAACATTGTATTTTTATTTTAATGTGATGCTTTGCCTGCCTTGCACTCTCTGTGGCTTACAGAAAGTCACACAATGCAAAAGACCAAAACCAGTCATACCACCAAACACCCAACACTGCTGTGCTGGACTCTGCACAACATCCTCACTGAGCTGCCCATGTAGCCCCTGAGTGAAACCCTCATCTTTCAGAGTAACTCAAACAGCTTCCTTCAAACAGCCACAGAGCCCTTCACGGCATGGGAAGAGACCTCCTCCTGGCTCATCAGGTTTAGTTACCTATGAAGCTGTCTCATATTGGCACTTTTATTAAAGGATCATGCCCACAACATTAATGAATCTGACAGACCACAGTGGATATCAGAACTTCATGCCTAGGTCTCCCAAGTGTCCTACAGCAATAGAAATGGAGTCTAGATCCAAAACACTGCTTCCACTGCTTACCAAAACCCTTCTCCAAGGGGCTCTATCCCCAAATCAAACCCAAGAGGTTTTGCATGTCTCAGTTGCAGCTACTCCAGAGGGACAAGGCAGCTATTTCTATTCCACAGGATGATCTGGAGGATGGGGGGAGGGGATGTGTGTGTGGTTTCATGGATTTGTTTGCCTGTTTGTTTGCTTAGTTTTGTGGGTTTTTTTTTTTTATTTTTGGGGGTTTTTGTTTGTTTTTTTGGGGTTGCTGTTGCTGTTTTTAATTGCCTTTTATTATATACAAATCAAAGGAAGTGCTACTCAGTGACAAGCTTAGGGAATTACTGGGCAAAGGAAAACAATAAATCTATAAGAAAACAAGACACGTAACAGGGATGATAAATTAGGGCCAAAAATGTGCTTTCCAGGAAAGTTTAAGTTACATTATATTATTTACAGCTTCTGAAACTGTGAGGCACAGAATGATGCTCTCTCTTCTCCCCCACCTTCATTCACTGATGAAGATGGTAAGGGTGAGCTATTAAAATGCGTCTGCGGCGAGGAGAGTCTGGGCTAGCTTACCTGGGTATGGCAGAGCAGAAGAGAACAGCAGGGCCCCTTGCAGCGCACTGACCTGAAGCACTGACACTTTTTAAGCCATTGTGAGAGACAGATGAGCAGCAGAGCTGCGCACAGGTCCCTGGGGGCTGAGGACAAACAGCATCACTGCGGGACACGGTGCGGCAGCATTGGCGGAACACGCAGTCAGCGCTGAGATACTGGATGCAGACAATAGCCTGGATTAGCTTGGCAGCCACCATCTAAATGAATTTCTGCACTACTGTATCTGCAGGCAATTAAAAAGAAAGGCAATAAAGTTCAAAGAAGCCAATCCTGTATCAAAGCTACAGCAGGGACCTCTTTAGTCTGATGGCAGCAGCGATGGCACCAAAGCACAGGGCATGTGTTTGTTACATTTGTTATTCCTCCTGAATCACTGACACGTTTGCACCACAATCTCTCAGAGATTCACACATCCTCACTTCCTCACATCTCAGCACTGAGATTTTTGCATTAGCTCTTGGAGATTGGTGCAAATTATCTTTTTTATCCTCGGTTCAGAGGAAAAAAGAAAATGAGGTGAACAAGGGAACCTCATACAGCAGCGCCATAGGCAACTTAGCAGTGTCCTACTTCTTTGTGAGAAGGAAGCAGAAATGCGGGGGATGAGATCCCAAAGACCTCAATGCCAGGTGACATCTCATGCACTAACAGCCCAATCTACCACCAAGTTTGCAGGAGATAGCTGCAGAAGGCTGTTGTTGCATTGGAATGGGAAAGAAACTTCAGGCATGAAACAATTTGAGCCGATTCACAGCACTCCGAGGGCTGCTTTTCCTTTCCCGAGTAGAACAAAACTGTAGAATCCATTTCTCTGAGCCAAACATCTCATGTGACAAATAGAAGCTACATTAAAATCTCTGGCAACTTCATTCTCCTCCAACTCAGTGTAAGAATTCAAATCATTTGGGACACTGAAGCCAAGAGCTAAAGCAACAGGAGATGATGTGTGATTATAAGGCCAGTTTGAGGCTAGCGAGCGTTGGTTATATTCCCATTTCCCCTCCTTTGAAGACTGTTCTGCTGTGACTAACATACTCAAAAAAAAAATACAGAATGAAGTTTACATTAGGAAGATTGGAGGTTTTTTTTTCCCCTAACTGAAGCCACCATCAGAATGTTTTGCTGTAGCCTTGCAAATAAAATTAAATCATGCACATTCTCTTTGGTGACATCTAAGTCTTCAATAGCAAAGAGTCTTAGAACATAAAACGTTTCAGACATCACAGCTTGATATCATACTTGGGTTTTTTCCTTGTGATGGAATCTGCATATTCACAAACTGGCAATGCACCACAGTTCCTAAGAGAGCAAAACTTATTTCCTCAACTAATCTCTTTACTGAGGGAGCAGTGGAGATCTTAGCAAATATGCTGAGCTATAAAAGCTTTCATCCCTGGGACAAAGCACAGCACATTCATTAGAGTTGAGGGAAGCATGATCAGAGCCCCTTGGCTCTGACAATTAGAATGTTTCAAGGAGTTCAGTCCTGCATCCAAAGCCCTATCCAGATGTATATGAAGCCTATCCCAAAAGATGTAGGTTGGAAGAGCATCCAGACACAGCCTCCTATTCCTCACCAGAAGCATCCTATATGTGCAGATAACCTGCCAGAGGACCACTGCTGTAATTCACTGAATGCTTTTATCAGAGGCAAGACATCAAACAAGTTCTGCTCTTCAGTTTTATACTCATCACCTTGCAAAAGAGGAAATTCCTTAATCCCAGCAGAGGCAAGCATGAGCAAAGCATGTAAATATAAAACAGAAAGAGAAGTCAATCCTCAGCACAGGCTAATTGGCTCATGTAAGGCAATGTATATCAGGCAACAGCAAATCTGAATTCTAAAACCCTCAAGGTGGATTCTCTGCATCCTCTGTTCAGTTCAATCTCTTATTAAAGTCAGGGGAAATGCAGCTAGCTAAGAGATTCAGCCACAAGCTTTTCAAAGCCCCACAGTTCCTTCTCTAGAGGAGCTTTTCCGGGTCTGATTGTGAGGTTCCACAATCAGGAGCCTCCAAGCAGGAAGCTTCCATTCCTGGGGTATAAATCCCAAGTGGGAATTTCTGTGAAAATCAAGAAGCTGGAGCATTGCAATGTCAGTTGTGATGAGCAGCACTAGAGTACACTGCAAAACACCAGCATTTCCCCTCCATGTTTGCTGCTGTTCTGTCCCTAGGAGATGATCCCTGGGGAATTTAAAAACTGAGCAGACTACAGCCTTGAATTCAGATTTGTGCTTGGAATGAGAGTCTCTGGAGGAAAAAAAAAAATACAACCAAACATCTAAGGCAGGAAATTGCTGCTGGCAAACCAACCTAGCTCCTTCACTGCATCAGAGCCAAAGTTGCACCAGAAGGTCAACACAGTTATGCTGTTGAGAGCTTTATTTTAGGTGAGTCATCCTGTAACATGGTAAGGGGCATCTGTCAAGTTCAGGAGGCTTCCACAGAGGATCCCAAACACTAGGTTTGGATATTTTCTACTGACTGAGGTCACAAGAAATGCCAAAAACCCCAAACCAAACCCAGGAAAAACAGGAACAGCATGGGTGAATAAAAACAAAAAAGTTGAGAATTGCAGTTCTGGATTCTTAGTCCTTTACCCCTGCACCTGACCCTGTGTCTGGCACTTGTCTCCAAGAACATGGACCTGTTAATGGTGAACATTCTCTGGGTACTTACAGTTCTGAGCTGCAGCTGTGTTTTGCTGCTTGCTCCAGTTGGGACTTTTTTCATTAGAAGATTCTAATCCAAGTTCCTCAGAAGCAGTCATCATCTCAATACATTGACTTGAAGATGCCCTTGTACAGAGAAGTGCACCATTGAGATGTGACCTTACCCAAATCACAAGCTGCTTCTGGAGCCATTCCTGCTGGCTGCCCCTCCAAAGAGCCAGGTGCCTCTCTCAGGCCCCTTTACCCTTTGCTCTCCTTTCCAAATCGAAGTTCCAAATCAAAATTCAGGCTGAGGTGAATCAGACCCAGTAACCAACACAAACCAAGTATGGACACAGCAAGTGTTAGAAGCCCTCTCTACCCCGACTAGCTGCCTGAGCAGAAGGCCCTCTCTGATTAACAGCATCAGGCAAGACAGGAACATACAAAATAAGAAAGGCAAACAGCATTTATTGGATCCTTCAGTCATCACCCAGTTGTTAAATATTAGTTGCACTTGAAACCCAACCAACCCATTTGTACTTTTGTCCTCTATTTCCCCCCTAGTTTTCTTCTATATTGTAATGATTTAGTACTACAGCATATTATAGAGTTGCTGCCTGCTGTTAAACAGATGGTGCTCCTTGGTCCTGCAAAAAAGCTGACCTCTAGATGTGGGTGTGCTTTGCTCTTAAAGCATTTCTTGCCTTTGGAATGAAAGTTGCCAAATTCAAATGTTTCCTGCTCCCAAACCCTATTTTCAGACTATAATAGAACGTCAAACAAAAGAATTTTTAAATACCTTTTCCAAATCAAGTGAAAACCCATCCATCTTAATAGCAGCCAAACCTGATAGCTCTTCCTACACACTACAAACACAGCAGATGTAAAAAAGCTGTTTAGTCTTCTTTAAAACAATTTAGATTTAAAAAAAAAAAAAAAAGGGGTTTTCAAATGTGTACTAAGAAGGTCAGAAAACTAAAATGCCTTGAAACAGTTTTGCTCAGGGGCCAATGGGATCTGAAGTGACCTCTATAATTTCTCAGGTTCCCAAGCTTCATTATTATCAAGACCTGTGTTCCCTTTTGATGTTCATAACTCTGCAGAAGGTGGGTGTTGCTTTCAGCCTATCTAAAACTTTTAAGCACTTTTGATTTATTCTCCTTGAAAGGTTAGTGTACCTGAGGCTGCAGCTAATCACTGGAGATCCACTGAAGTGTAGATTTACCATAATCACTTTTTCAACCTCATCATGAGGACAGCTTCACAGATTCTTCTGGATGTTTAAGGGGAAAAAAATATAAAACCAACCTCCACTGCAACCCCCTCCAAGTCTCAAACTACACAACTGATTTATAGAAGTTACTATTCTTTAGGGTGAGAGTGACAGAGCGCTGGAACAGGCTGCCCACAGAGGTTGTGGAGTCTCCTCCTCTGGAGACTTTCAAAAGCTCTCTGTGTGGTGGAAGATCCAAATTATACCTGAAATACATATCCAAGACACGTCCTAAACACCTACCTGAATACCTCCCCACCACCCCTTCTCTCCTTCTTCCCAGGTGGGAGAAGCTGGAGAGCAAACAAAAGGCTTGGTGGCTCTCAGTCTGCCACAGAGGCACCACATTTGGCCTTGTTTTGCACCCTGCTGTGTCTTTGGCAAGCACAGGCCATGTGCATCTCTCTTTTTTTGGTGAAATAACCTAGGATTGGTTCTGGGGGCATTTTTATCTGTTGCTATTGATCAAAGACATTCACCAAAATGCTTAAAAACTTGGCCACTTGTTCGTTTGCTGCTGCCACCTTCGTTTTGTCCACTACCTGTCTGCCTTGTGTGCCTTTGCACCCTGCCTAGCTGGGGACTTGCATCCGCCACGAACGGCAGAC
>VWYK01126563.1:57112-89749 GCA_013399775.1 Semnornis frantzii | reverse complement strand
CGCTGTCCGCTCCGATGTCGTCCTGAGAACCACGGAGGAGAATTCTCCTCGTGTCCGTGGATCTTCTCAGACAACCTGCTCCATTTGAGTTCCACACGCAGCAAACACCTCACCCCCTCTGCATCATCACCATGCGGCTAGGGCTGTATTTTTCCTCGTTTATGCTTCGACACATGCTTTTGGATTGCAAGTGCTGAGACTCTGGATGGCCAGTAAATTACACCCTCTGTTCTACGGTTTGTGAAAAGTTTGTGTTTAACCTTTAAGTGCCAGTTTGTGCTGCAAGAGCTCTGCAATTGTTTAAATTTTTTAAAACCTTCCCTCAAATCATTTAAATCAATCTGGCTGCATATATACATTCTGCAAAAATAGTTTTAACCAACCTCATAAAAGAATCTCTGCTTGTGAATTGTAAATAAGTTTGGGGGAAATCTTCCTTATATATTTAACAAACTATTTAATAATTTTTTTTATATCAGCCTCATTACAATTCACTTCTTACCCAGATTCAAACCCCTCTTTAACACCCTGGATGCATTCCTGTGTGACCTGCCCTTGGTGATCCTGCTTTGGCAGGGGGCTTGGGCTCCATAATTTCTAGAGGTCCTATCCAACCCCTGCCATTCTGTGATTCTTAGGAAGTGTTCTCTTGCTTTACAAAAGGAGGTTTCCTCTTTACACTGGTTCATGCCCATGGGCAATGACAGCTCCTGCACCAAACCTCAAGAAGCAGATCCCTTTTGAGAGCAACATTGTTCTGCTGCTACTAACCTCAGATAACACCAAAAGTTGTAGCTTCATAGAATTGTTTTAGCTGGAAAAGACCTTTAATATTGTTGTCCCAGTTTGGGGCCACAAGCATAGCTAGGACTGGAGGACAGAAATGACTCTTGCCCCTTTCCAGGAGTGAGAATGAGGCCACTGCAAGTGGAAGTTTAAAGAGAAACTCTATTTACAAGAGCATATATACAAAAGGCAATCAAAGTAGACTAAATATAAAACCCTACTAGGCCCAAACTGGCCTTCTAGAATCCTCCACCCCTTCCTCCCTCAGTCAGCCTGAGGGTAGGCTGAAATTGCCCTCCCCAACTGGGCCCTAGAAGAGCTCAGTGGGCTGCAATGACACAGCTCAATCCCCTGCCAGCCATCTCCCCACCAACCATGAGAGAATGCACTGCTCCCAGAGAGGAGAAGTGGAAGCAAGAAAGGCAGGCAAGAGAAGGGGGAGAGATCAGTCAGGCACTATCTTTTAAGCTGTGATACCAGAAGGTGGAATAGAATTCCAATATCCTGGGACAAGCAGGTCCATCCCCCTGGGATGGATCTCTGTCCCTATGGTTTTTTTAAGGGGGACCCAGGATCCCTCAAACTACCACAATCACCTAGTCCAAATCTTACCTAACTCTACAAAGCAGAGGCTTAGAGTAGAAAGCCTTCAACTTCTAGTTGTTCTTTCTCTAGATCTGTCAAGTCCCTTCACAGGCTGCACAGATTTCAGTAGTCATTCCTATCATCTTGAATAAGATCAGACCATTTTCCATAAGTGTGTACACAAACCCACTGCTTTCATGCTGCAGACAGACTCTTTGATGCAATTTAGGGCACTTCTGCCACCTAAGTGACTAACTAAATAAATTAAATTAGTGATTCATCTGAGTTCAGTCACTGATTGAAATAAATGCTAACTTCCTGTGTTTCTTCACAGATTGCATTGGCTTGGAAGAGACCCTCAAAGGTCATCTTCTCCAACCTACCAGCAAAACAAGCATTTTTTTGACAGAGTGAATGGAGAAAAATTTTGAGAGAGGGAGAAAGATTTTGAGAGGGAGAGAAAGAGACAGGGAGGAAAAAAAAACCAAACCAATATTCTGCACAAAAAGTGAAATAAAGTAGTACAGGTTTGACTTGGGTGTAGAAAATAACATCATGAACACCACAGCTGGAAAACAGGACGAAGCCAGAAGATAATAGTGAGCTCCTAGCCAAAAATGCACTACATGTCTAGAATAAAGGCCTAATGCAGTGAAGGCTGCAGGGAAATGTCTTCTTTCCAATAGGTCCTGGACAAGACCTTGAAGCACAGCTCAGGAGGAGGTTGTATTTGTTCTTAATCTTTTCTGCAGCAGCACGCCTTCACTGGATTCACTTCCCAGCACTGGGAACAGACAGGCAGAAGGGCCACAGTTTTCTGTGCCTTTGGTGCTTAGCTTGGGGCCAGGATAAGGCAGGTGTGCACTTTCCCCAGGAAAATGTACCAATTCATTCTCTCCACTTCCCTTCTTAGAAACAACCTGGTCTTCCTCCCCAGCTCAGCAGTGGAGTCCTCCCCTGCAGGCAGCTTTTCTTCTGCAATTTTAACCCTCACACGCTCATCTTTGTTCATGTAACAAAGCCTTTGGCATGCCACAACTGCCCTGGGACAGGGTCTGGACCTGTCAAGCATGACCTACCTTAGCAGCTGCCCACAGGTGTGCTCTGACTCCAGATGTGCATGTTAAAGAGTTACTGGCAACTGGAGATGCTTTCATGGCAGTCAATGCCAAGCAAGGCTGTGTTCCCTCCCCAGAAAGTGGCAAACAGTGCTCAGAAGTGACCACCACCTTAATTACAAAGGTATTAGCACATGCTAACCACAGGCAGAAGACAGTACTTATTATTAGCACACACTTCTTTTTTTTCAGTCTGACCTAATTGTCTCTCTGCTTCTCTCGAGCCGAGGAACTCTCAATGCTGTGCTCTCAGAAAACTTACAAACTGTTTTTCTTTCAGCATTAGAGGAGAATCATGGGGAATGCTGCTGCATTTGACTGCTTGCTCATTTAAGTCACCTTCAATATTTTTACCAGAACCAGGCCCAAAAGCTAAGTTTTCTGAAACACGTGTATCTGTTTCCCCTACATCTGCTCAGCAGAGCAGTAACTCAGGTATTGTTCTTGCTGTCAGCTCCTAGAAAGAACAGTTAAGAGGATGTAGATGAAGTTGCCTTTCAGGACCCACCCCCTATTCAGCTGCTTCTGCTGGCGATCTGTCAGCACCTAGCTAAAAGTAATTGTAGAGAGATGCACCGAGATCTATTGCACTAATTGGCAATTAAGCAAGGATTTAAACAGGGTACAGCCTGCCAGATCATTAAATACAGACCCACTCCAAAGCCAAGGCAGGTTAATGATGGCTCTGATTTTCAATTCTTCCTCATGCCCTCCAGTTTGCAGCTTTAACGTGAAGAACATTTCTCCCCCCACCTTTATAATAAAACAAATAACCCAGTCAACCTTTTATCTGGGCACTTCCACCAACTTCTAGAACACACAAAACAGCTCTTGGGCTGCATGTCTGTGCTCATCGATCACTGTCATGTATCCAAAGTAGCTCACCTCAGCTTTAGCTGGAAAAAGGCATCCACCCCCTTGGAGCAGTAAGGGAGCTCTAATCAAACCAGGACATTACCTTTATTTACTTTAGTGTCCCCTAATGGTGCTCAGGTGGTGGCTCGGTGGCAGTGTTGGAGATTTTAGAGCAAGAGAGCCCTCACCATGACTGAGGTTATTCTTGCTACCATCTGCTCTGATATAGGCTGATAATGGTACCGGGAGCAGATTTTAAAGTGTTGAGGATTTTACAGATGAAATGAAGTTGCCTTTGTAGTGTCCTGAAGTTGGAGTATCCATGACAGATCTGCTGGACAAGGGACTTTTACTCAGATACTGGGAAAGTCTAGGTTTTGTAAGATACAGCAGGGTCCTGGTGGGATTTTTCTCTTAATTCCCAAAGACTTCACTGCCTCCAGTTGTAACAGGAGAAAACACTCACAGCTGCAGGGTTCCTCAGCTTCAGACATCTTCTTTAAGTTACAGCTTAAAGAAGATCTACCTAGAAAACTCTTCCCAGTTAGCATACACAACTAGCTGTTGTAAAGGGAGCCCTAAACTCCCTTTAGGTTTCAAAACCCAAACCTCTAAACCAAAATACAAGCAAACCAGAAAGCCCAAGACGTAAATCTCACCCAAATCTGCACTGTAACAGCTAAGGAGTTCATCTGGTACAGAGCCCCAGTAGAAATAAAAACTTGGATTCTCCCAGGCATGATATATCCCAACTAAGCTCACCAATAGGCCCCCCAGTGCTGCTTAGAAACCTTTGCTTTCCAGCCAGGTACTGTGAATCAAGTGCTGGGGAATATGTTCCTTTTAGTCATGCTTTCCCAAAACAATTTGTCTTTGTCTCATTTGATGACAAGCTTTTAGGAGCACGTTTGGATGCCCTGCTTTTGAAAACACAACCAGAGGTCAGATCATAGCTTGAAAACCTCAATCCATTACTGATTCTGCTTTCCAGACTGATCTCACAGCACAAGCCTCTGCGCCAGCCAACTACAGCCACTGCTGCTGCTTGTTACTTTCAAAGCATGAACAGAAATGGCCTTTTTTCCCAACAGTGAACATTAAAGTGTAGTGCAGAGCCTGATTCCCATTCTGTCATTAACTGGTGTTTTGAATGTGCATAACTGATTTGGCTACATGCATTACTCAGGAGTTTTTGTCTTTTTAATTGTGAAAATACACCCTCGTGGGTTTTAGGATTGTCAGCTGCCTTGGGGGCTCAGTGCTACTCTGTTTGGTAGCCCAAATCTTCAAGCCTCTAAATCATCATTAAAGTATTTATTAAGTTTGACACACTGAATCATAGAATGCCAGGGGCTGGAAGGGACCTCCAAAGCTCAGCCAGTCCAACCCCCTGCCACAGCAGCATCACCTAGAACAGATTGCACAGGAACATATCCAGGAAGGTTTTGAATATCTCCAGAGAGGGAGACTCCACAACACCCCTGGGCAGCCTGTTCTAGGCTTCTGTCACCTTCACAGGGAAACAATTCCTCCTCATGTTTCCATGAAACTTCCTATGCCTCAGCTTCCACCATTGCCTCTTGTGCTGGCATTGGGCATCACCCAGCAGAGCCTGGCTCCAGCCTCCTACCACTCACCTGCACATCTTTAGAACCATTGCTGAGGTCACCTCTCAGGCTCCTCTTCTCCCAGCAGCACAGCCCCAGCTCCCTCAGGCTCTCCTCATACCAGGGATGTTCCATTCCCTTCATCATCTTTATGGCTCTGTGCTGGACTCTCTCCAGCAGTTCTATGTCCTTCTTGAACTGGGGGGCCCAGAACTGGACACAGTACTCCAGACGTGGCCTCAGCAGAGTAGAGGGGCAGGAGAACCTCCTTCAACCTACTAACCACAGCCCTTCTGATCCACCCCAGAATGGCATTGCCCCTCCTGGGCACCAGAGCACATTGCTTGCTCATGGTGAACCTCCCATCAACTAGGACCCCCAGATCCTTTCCCCCTTTGCTGCCTTCCAACAGATCAGTCCCCAATCTATAGAGTCCAAGTAAAGCCTGCAGAAGGAAGCACTCACATCCTTCGATTCAAAACTGAAGCAGCTCTGAGCCTGCTGAGTGTTCAGTGCAATAGAGACACAAGTTTCAAAGGATTTAAAGGCTCCTGATGGTTAGAAGTCACACTGGCCTGATCCTCACACTGATATGCACACAAAAAAAGGCCACACAGCTCTGAATAACAAACTGGGGAGAGCATAACATGTCCTGTTGTATGGCAGGTCAGCTCACTGGATGGACATCAGAGCTTCTGCTTGAACAAAGAGGCTTCATTAGGGAGATACAACCTGAGATGGTTCTAGGAAGGCATCTGGAAGAAATGTGGAGTTCACAGCAAAATACAAGTGAGGTTCCTATGAACTGAGCACCATCACATGGGGAAACAGGGGAACTCTTCGACTGCAGGTACCCCCAGAGCTTAACAGTCTCAGAAGACCAAATTGACCAAGCTCTGCTCATTTGTTATGGGCCAAGTGAGGGGCTAATTAGCCAGCAACCTGCATCACCCACAAAGCTCCACAAGCCCTGCAAGGCAGCATGAGCAACCCTTCACACATGACCTCCTCACAGCATGAATCTCCAGGTAATTTACTGACTCATTTGCATTTATCTTGTCAGGGAAGTTACAGGATGTGCACAGTGTCCACAGTCTGTACAAGAAACCAAAGAAACAAAACCACTCAATGAAACAGTTTCCCAAATGGAAGGTGTCCTGAGAAGGGCCAAGAAAATGATCAGAGGGATGGAGCTCCTCTCCTAGGGAGACAGGCTGAGAGAGCTGGGGCTGTTCAGTCTGGAGAGGAGAAGGATCCCAGGAGACATTACTGTGGCCTTCCAGGATCTGAAAGGGGCTACAAGAAAGCTGGGGAGGAAGTGTTTAGGCTGGCAGGTAGCAATAGGACTGGGGGGAATGGAGCAAAACTATCAGTGCATAGAGCCAGGTTGGATGTTAGGAAGAAGTTCTTCAGCATGAGGGTGGTGAGACCCTGGAATAGGTTGCCCAGGGGAGTGGTGGAAGCCTCATCCCTGGAGGATTTTAAGGTCAGGCTGGATGTGGCTGTGAGCAACCTGATCTAGTGTGAGGTGTCCCTGTCCATGGCAGGAGGGGTGGATCTATATGATCTTTGGGGTCCCTGCCAGCCCTGACAATTCTGTGATTCTATGAAATGTTTTGCAGTTGCCACTATTTGCTGTCTTGAGATTCTCTGCGGTTCAGCAACAGCTTTTATGAAACAAAACCAAACCAACGTTATGGAAATTTCATTCACAACCAGAGAGAGAAGGAACAGGTCTGCTTCTACCAGATCTAATTTGATTAGTATTTATATACTATAGAGATCTCTTGGTATTTTGGGGAAAAATCAAAAGCAGATTTGCTTTTCCCTTGTCAAAAAGAGAAAAAACAAAACAAAGAAGGCTATAGGCTTGATCATGTTTGGAAAAGGTCTCTCTGCTGAGCAAAAGGCTTTCCACATTTCTTCTCAGGTTACAAATGAGTGAAACACTGAATCAAAGATCTTTTAAAAACTTGAAATCCTTCTGTGAAGTTGAAAATTATCTGGGAATGGAGGTTTGTAACTAATAAGCTCAAATGGCATTTTTCAGTAAACCTTATCGTTTGAAATTGTTAGTTAGGACTGAAGGGAATTTTCTAACTGGGATCCAAGTATTTGAAAACTGAAGAAGCAAAGAGAATGATAATAGAAATCAATTAATGGAATTAAACAGTCAATTGAATGCTTTCATGTTCCAACTAATGCAAGGTCTGTATTCAACAAATGTGAAGGTAAATCAGAAAAGTTCCTTCATGGAGTCTCCTTAATCTGTAGGTAATTGATTTCATGCTTTTTGCATTTTTATTAGGTTACAGTTAACAACATGTTAACATAAAATAAGAGACATGGCTCCAGTAATGGCTTCACTAAAAGCAAAGTACACTGTGAGCACTGTAAGTGATCTTTCTTGGTGACAAGATTGAATTTGTACTAAACACTGAAGGTAGTTCTGTAGCTCTGCTGGGATGTGTTCCTGCAGGGCATTTTGGACAACTGAGAAACAGGATCATACAAGGACATGTCACAAAGACCTGAGCTTATCTGTGTTCATTTTATGTTGCCTGATAACGTGGAGTTAACTCAAAGGAGGTGATTGAAGGAGAGCAGAGTAGAGCTGTGGCTCTTCAGGGCAGCAGAATCTTGGCTGCTAGGAGACCTTGTTCCCCATCCAGGGGCAAAGAGCACTTCAGAGAAGCCTTACATGCCATCTAACTCAGCTGCACACTGTCTTTGCAATCCTACCAGTTTGTTTTTTCAAGATGAGTTGCTTAAAAGAGATGCTTTCTACTAAGTGTGCTGAGCAGCTAGCAGTGGTTGTTAGCCCTGCAACCCCACAGCAGAACCAAGACACAGTGCAGAGCTCCTCCTGCAGCGTGGTTTGGGGGATCCTTATCCACCTCTGACAGCTGCATCACAGTGGAGCAACTGGGATAGGTCTAAAACCTGATCATAGCTATGTAACAGGCAATTAAAAATCCATTTTCTATCATGCAAGCACATTTAATTCAAGATGAAATTAGAAGCTGTATTGGCAGTAATGTGTTTTGCTCAGAAATCTCAGGCCTGAGAGCTTCCAGCTTTTTCCTTTCCACAAGATTCAGAGGGACAGGAATCTGCTGGAGAGAGTCCAGCAGAGGGCAATGAGGATGCTGAGGGGACTGGAGCAGTGCCTGGTGGGGAGAGGCTGAGGGACCTGGGGCTGCTTAGTCTCGAGAAGAGAAGACTGAGAGGGGATTGAATCAATGTTTCTAAATATCTGAGGGCTGGGGGTCAGGAGCGGGGGACAGGCTCTGCTCACTGCTGCCTGGGATAGGACAAGGAGCAGTGGATGGAAGCTGCAGCACAGGAGGTTCCAGCTCAACCCAAGGGGGAACTTCTTTCCTGTAAGGGTCCCAGAGCCCTGGCACAGGCTGCCCAGAGAGGTTGTGGAGTCTCCTTCTCTGGAGCCTCTCAAAGCCTATCTGGATGCATTTCCCTGTGCTCTGAGCTAGATTGTCTGGATCTGCTCTGGCAGGAGGTTTGGACTGTGAGATCTATGCACTTAGATTGCTCAACTAACCTTGTTCCCATTTGCACATTTACACGATGCCTCAACTTCAAAATATCAGCCAGCCAGCCACGTTAGCAGTGCTTCATCTTGCCAGGAATGCCTAAGTCACTCATCTCCTCCTGCCTTGCCATGAAGGATTGCCTGCTCTAGGTTGTTACTCCTTGTGTATTCAATTTAGCTTTGAGACAGGCTCTTGGTCAAGCATCCCTCTGAGGGATTGCACACACAGTCTGAGACACTTTGCTGTCAGGAACGTTCTTCCTCCTTGCATTTATTTCCTACCTTTCTAGTTTCACCTTGCTTCTGTCTGGAGTAATCTCTCTTCATATTTTT
Source organism: Semnornis frantzii (assembly GCA_013399775.1). Classification (NCBI taxonomy): domain Eukaryota; kingdom Metazoa; phylum Chordata; class Aves; order Piciformes; family Ramphastidae; genus Semnornis; species Semnornis frantzii. The sequence goes on along the minus strand of VWYK01126563.1, from coordinate 80,915 downwards.
ATTCTTCTAATATTTAGAGTGCATTATGTTCCATCCCTCCCTCTCTCATACTCAGCACCTTCTCACTATTTTCTTTATTAACCAAATCCTTCAGGCTCCTGTTAATTTCTTAGCTACTCTTCTCTGACCATCTTCTCAATTACAATAGCCTCACCACGGTGAAGTAATCAGTGTGTAATTTATTTTGGGTGCCCTTATGTAAATAATTTATGGAGAAGCACAGCCAAGTGGATCAAGTCGCATTCACTTAGGCAGCTCATTCAGTCCTGACACTTAGGCATGCATGCCTCCCACCAGGCACAAGAGGCTTTGCAGCTGATTAGCAGACTGGCCCAGTTCAGCTGGCTGTCCCTCTGCACAGGGCAGTAACAGGAGCAGCTGGCTGGTGAGCTGAGCAACTCAACCAGCTGCCACCCTATGGTTGCAGTTCAGAGCTGCTGATGCTGTCCTTTATGCAGTAAATGGATATGGGGGGAGACTAACACATGCCTGGCGAGGAGAGGCTGAGGGACCTGGGGCTGCTTAGTCTGGAGAAAAGAAGACTGAGAGGGGATTTAATCAATGTTTATCAATATCTGAGGGATGGGGCTCAGGGACAAGCTCTGCTCACTGCTCCCTGGGATAGGACAAGGAGAAATGGATGGGAGCTGCAGCACAGGAGGTTCCACCTCAACCCAAGGGGGAACTTCTTGACTGTAAGGGTCCCAGAGCACTGGCAGAGGCTGCCCAGAGAGGTTGTGGAGTCTCCTTCTCTGGAAACTTTCAAGGCCTGTCTGGATGTGTTCCTGTGTGCCTTGAGCTGGATTGTCTGGTCCTGCTCTGGCAGGAGGGTTGGACTGGATGAGCTCTTTGGGTCTTTTCCAACCCCTAACATCCTGTGATCAGTCAGATAAGATTAGCTTTACGCACAAGAGCACCTGGAGACTTCAGTCTTCAAGAAAAGAGAGTGAGGATAGGTCAAGAGGACAGAAGGATAAAGTGTAAATCATCCTGCCTGTTCTGTCCCCTGCAGCTCTTCCATGGATGGAAGGGAGCCTGGAATTTGCAGTAATAACCAATGCAGTCCTGTTCTCTAGAAGTAGATTTATGTCCCTGGACTGACAGACTCCTCGCACATTCCCTCTACAGTTCAGCTTTCAGCACCTTGTTTACATTTACAATGGCTCCATCCAGGATGTGTTTCGACTGCAATAAGCAGGAATCCTGCATGCACAATAAAATCCAAATGTACTCACAGATTATGAGGGCTGAACAAGATGGATGAGTGAGACACTGAGTAGCAACAAGGAGAACAAAAATCTAGACAATAAAAATAACAAACTCAAAGTAAGGTAATTTTAATGTATGCTAAGAGGGTCAGCTGAATGCCTTTATGTTCAAATGAATGCAGAGTCTATTTATACTCAACAAGTTTATAGGCAAATCAAATTTCATACATATGTATTTCTTAAATGTTTAGCTAACAGTTAAGTGCCTTGCTTCAACAAATAAATTCTTTTTAATGGAAATACTGCTTTCCCACTGTAAATAAAAGGTTTTCTTGAGTTTGTAGTGGTTTTGGAGACACCTTTTGCTCTTCAGCACAATCAATCACACCAAGAACAGGATTGTAAGAGATAAGAGCACCGTTTACAAGCTCTTAGTTAGATGGGTCTGAAGTACCCTTCTGGACCTAAGCAGGCTGTGCAGTACCCTCAAAGTCCACACCAATTGCTTGGCATTTCACTGCCTAAAAAGTTTACTCTCCCACACACTTTGATTTGGTTTTCTTCTTCGTGCCACTGCACATGTTTGGTTCTCTCTGCACTGTGCTCAGTTCACTTTTAGCAGAGGTGAAAAAGTAGTGTAGCACTATGTGATGGTTTGGGAGTTCCCTGCCCCATCACACTTTGTAAAATTCCCCAGACTAGACTCAGCCAGCTGGAAGTTGAGGACTGAAGCTCTATTTACAGCTCAGCACAATGTACAAGCAGAGATATACACAACAGACAGGAATAGTTACAGACATAGACAAGGTAAAGGGAATACAGAAACACAACTCCCCTCCCAGAAATCAGAGTCCCCAAGAGGGGCTCCCAACCACCCTTCCACCTTCTCCCCAACCCTATACCTTACCCCAGGGTCTGCCTTACATGCAAGGTGAGTTTGGAGGATGGGCCAGGGGGCTTAGAAGGAAAGTGGTTAGTGAGGTTACTTGGCAGAGAGGAGGAGGCAAGAAGCTGCTAGACAGCCCCAGAGTGTCTGTGCCTGAGTGTCTTATCTTTGTTTTGTATTCTTAGCCTTTAAACATCTCAGCAAGCCTATGAGTGAAGCAGACATCACCATTGTTTTCCTTTCACAGCCTGTAATAAAATTTTCTCTATTAAAATATTCCAGTTAGCCTCAAACCAGCACACACAAGGAAACTACTATGTGCAGAAGTTCCCCAAGTTTTCCTCTTGACCCACAGATCCTGGAGCCATTTCAGTTTCTAGTTCTCATGAGCTGAAATTGTGCATTCTTGCTCATGTACTTTCTTGAGCTGTTTAAAAAAAAACCAAACCCACTGTATCACATGCACCAAAATACTTTCTCACATACCCATCCCACAACATCTGGAACACAGCTTTCCCCAGAACAGACAGGAAGAACTTCCCAGATTTATTTTACCATCTGCATTCATTTGAAATGTTCTTGCTAGATGATGAAGAAAACAGTTTCACACTTGGAAAGTAAGAGTAAGTTTGAGATGGTGGAGGAGCAAGAGTGTGAAAAATCACTTCTCCTGACAACATTCAGCAACGTCCTCAGGGGTTTTGGAGAGCAGACTTGGCAACAAGAGCAACATTGAAAGGACCATCAGTCAATAGCTGACTAAAATAAATGTTCATTTCTGCTAATATGAGCCAGCTGGGTTTATCCTTGTCAAGAATATCATGCATGGTTGGCCCACAATATATTACATAGGGGCAATGATTCAAACCAGAGATCTCAGAAGCCAGCCCATGCCATCTGTAACACCAAGTGTCATATATATGGTTTGCTCTGCAGAGGTTTAATTAATATGAAAAATTAGTTTTCAAACAAAATACCAGTGTTAGAACTTCTCTAGTTCCTTTTCCTTAGGCAAACATGCAGTTTTGCTTCATTAGAAGCCAGGACGACAGAAATTTCTCCCCCAAAATCCATCTTCCCCACTCCATTCAGTAAACAAATAGCTCAGCCCTCAATGTAAACATCTCTGCATCCACTACAATATTTAGTAACAGTTCTGGTAGTCCAGGTTAAAAAAGGGGAGAGGAAAAAAAATACAAATTCTCCTTTTTTATAGAATCATAGAATGGTAAGGTTGGAAGGGACCTCAAAGCCATCTAGTTCCAAACCCCTGCCATAGGCAGGGACACCTCCCACATCCCGTTGAACCATGTCAAGGACCATGAGAACACACAGGATTTATCATCAGGTGGGTGGTTGTAGTTTTCTGGCCAGCAATGCTGTTTGGGCAGGGGTCCTACAAGCACTTCAGTCCCACAGGCAAGCCTGGAGAACCCTTTCATAGAATGGTTTAGGTTGGAAGGGATCTCAAAGCTCAGCAAGTTCCAATCCCCTGCCATAGGCAGGGACATCTCTCACTAGAACAGGTCACTCAAGGCCTCATCCAACCTGGCCTTGAACACCTCCCTGGGCAATCTGTGCCAGTGTCTCACCGCCTTCACTATGAAGAACTGGCACAGGTTGCTCAGGGAAGTTGTGGTTGCTCCCTCCCTGGAGGTGTTCAAGGCCAGGTTGGAGGAGGCCTTGAGTGACCTGTGCTAGTGGGAGGTGTCCCTGCCTATGGCAGAGTGTTGGAACTGGATGATCCTTGAGGTCCCTTCCAACCTTACCATTCTATGATTCTAACATCCAGTCTCAATCTCTCCTCTGCCAGCTTAAACACATTACTCCTCATCCTGCCATTACAAGACCTTGTCAATAGTTCCTCCCCTCATTGCTTTTGTAGCTTTGGCTCAACTGGCCCAAGCTAAACAGCTGAAGTGGTGGTCATACACACATCTTCTTTGGGCTTGCCCTTTTAGTGCATCTGCTCAATGCATCTCATACTTTTATGCACCTTCTGCCCATCTGCACTACAGGCTTCTCTCTTTCAGGAGAGGGAAGGGCTAATTCCTTTCATCAAATTACACCAATACCTGCTTTCTATTACTGGTTGGTGACCTTCTAAGAAGGAATCAGATCTTGACCTCCTCACAATTCCCTTACAACATTTGCCAAGCATGAATTAAAAAACTGAAAGACATTGCCATTGAAACTATCCCCATGTCTCCCTACCCCACCCTTCCCCATGTTCGTGGTCTGCCTATCATCTTTGATTTGAACTTCCAGAAAACAACTTGCTGCAAATGCCTTCTGAACAACAGCTTGGAATCATAGAATCAGCCAGGTTGGAAGAGACCTCCAAAATCATCCAGCCCAACCTATCACCCAGCCCCAGCCAATCAACCAGACCATGGCACTAAGTGTCCCACCCAGGCTATGCTTGAACACATCCAGGCATGGGGACTCCACCTCCCTAGGCAGCCCATTCCAATACCAGTCACTCTCTCTGGCAACAACTTCCTCCTGACATCCAGCCTAGACCTCCCCTGGCACAACTTGAGGCTGTGTCCTCTTGTTCTGTCCCTGGGTACCTGGCAGCAGAGCCCAACTCCACCTGGCTACAACCTCCCTTCAGGTAGCTGCAGAGAGCAATGAGCTCTGCCCTGAGCCTCCTCTTCTGCAGGCTGCACACCCCCAGCTCCCTCAGCCTCTCCTCACAGGGCTGTGCTCCAGGCCCCTCACCAGCCTTGCTGCCNTACTACCCCCCAGCCCCCCCCAGGCCCCTCTCTGCCTGGTTGCTCTCCAGCCACTCTGTCCCCAGCCTGTAGCACTGCTTGGGGCTGTTGTGGCTAAATAACACCACGGAGTCAGCCTAGTGAGGTAGAAGTCTGGTCAAGCCACCAACCAACATCTCCACTATTGCAATTGCTGTTTCCCAACCTTGGCAAAGGTTCATGCACCCTTTCAAAATGCTACTACAAAGTCAGGCCTGAGGGAGTTATTCAGTAGACAGCTATGATGAATGTGCCCACTCACAGTGGAGACTTCACAGAAACCATGTGAAATGGAGCAAATTCCAGGAGCAGAGATTGTGTCACACTAACCATCAACTAATGAACAACCTGGAAATCAAGGCTCTTGGCATTGAGTGTAGATGAAAAGGAAAAATTCAGTTCAGCATCTCAAATTACAAGTTTTTCCTCTCCAAAGTATTAAAGTATTTTGATCTCAGTTCTTATTTCTGATGAAGAAAGATGATGATTATTATTATTATTTCTCCGTGTTTTCAGGATGGAAAACGGTTTCTCTTCCAATCTTTTATTGAAGTTGTAAAGTGCTGCTCTTCACCACATGAAAATTGTTAGTTCTTGGGGTGTTTTAAGTGTAGAAGAGGTAACAAAAGGCTAGCTGTAACTAAGACACTTCTAAACTATCATAAAGTAGTCTACACAGGCAGAACCATAGAATGCCAGGTTGGAAGGGACCCCAAGAATCATCAGGTCCTACCTTTCTAAGTGATAGTGTAGTTTAAATGAGGTGACCCAGCCTGAAGTACTCTGCAACATTATTTCCACCTTCCTCCCACCTACCTGATTTCATTTATTATTGCAGTTTCTTTTCCTCCTAGAAGAACCAAGTGAAGGTAGCTGTGTGTATATTTATACACCACAAGCTGCACAAATCCAGAGAAACAGAAATAGGAAAAAAAGAAGACATAGTAAAGTGTGGCCAGGAGAAACAAGATGAGCAGATCTGAGTATTAGAAAGGAAACAAGAAAGCAGAGGGGGGGAAAAAAATGATACTGCTGCCACTCTTGCAGATTAAATGTATCTGGTACATCTGACTTCTGTTGTCAACTGGAATAAGGAGATATAAAAGGAAGCCAGATATGACGTACATCTGTGTTATTGCACACAGCTAGGGTAAGGCTTTATCTGCTCCTTGGGTAGAGACACAATACCTGCTCCTCCACACTCACTGCGAGCATTCTGGCTTGCCTAAATCCACTGATAGTATCAGAACCTGTTGGGGAGGGATTTAGAAATGGTTTACTAACATGTCAGTAATTTGATCCAGGAGAAAAGATGAGCTAATCAGCCTGCAGTCATTGCACATTATCTCAGGGATTGAAATCACTTGGTTTTTAACTAGCTTCTGACTGCCAGATCTTATTTCTTGGGAAACAATCAGCCCACGCTTCAGACACACAGGAGCACAGCTCGAGCTAGGAGGCTTTCCTTATGCATCTCTTGAATACATTTAAGACCTATAACAGGAAATCATCTGATTACAATGCATGCAGGAGACTTTTTTAAAAAATAAAAAAATTATAACAAAAACAAACCAGATTTTTCTTTTCATTCAGCACCACTCCAAAGCTGTAACAATACTAAGGCGATCGTTTAGCAGGCTGGCTTGCTTTCCCAAAGCAATCAGAACAGCCACAGGAAAGGCCTGTTGACCAAGCCCTGCCTTCTTCACCCCCAAAAAACATGGAAAAATTGACTTAAAAGCTCTAACATGAACTGCTGATGTCCTCTTCTGTGTTCCCTGCCACTGCACAGAGCCATGAGTGAAGAGGCAAAGCATCTGGAGCAGTGCACACTGAACAAACCAGACAGCAAACATCCCAGGGACAGAGAGAGGCTTACAGCAATGCAAGCCAGCAATGTTCAGAGCCATACCCTTGTTTGTCATGCAGGAGTCCCCTCTCCTGAGCTTGCCAAAGACCCTGATACCAGTGTTTCACCAGCCAGCACTCAAGTTCAATTTCTAGTTCAGCTATTAGTTTATCTCAGGAAAATCAGGAAAATTTATACCAATTCCTTTCTAAGTGCTTTTAGATTCACAGAGAGAGAAAAGCTAAGGAATTATTATCACTAGAAGAGATGGATGAGCTTTGAATTACTCTGCCTTTTTTTTTTTTTCCCCCCCTGAGCCTGTGTCCTTATAAAACTCCCTGCATGCTAGGAGAAGGTCTCAGCACTCCTGGGAGCAGGTTGAGCTCAGAGAAGACACAGTTTGCCTGCTTAATTTTCTGTGTCTTTCTCTCTTCTTTAGTCCTGCTTTCAAACTCACCATTACAACACTCCAGCCTTATCTCAGCAGATTTACTTAAGCAACTTTGTCCTACATATTACATTTTTAGCAGATGCTGTATTTTCCCAGTAAAGGGGCTCCCACAGAAAAAAAAAAGCACAGAAAGATGCCAGGCAAGCTTTATATCTTCAGCTGCTTCAGAAAAGGAGCCAAACCTACAGTTCTTAGCTGTAGTCACCTTGGAAGAAGTGATTGAAAAGGCAAAGGGGTTATGTCAAGCAATAAGCAGAACAGTGATGAGATAGTCTCATCCTCAGGTCTTCTGAGCTTATCTTCTCCCCAACAGAAATCTCCACTTCAGTTGCATCACAGCCAGTGAAAAGAGAGAGGAGGACATGTGTGCACTGCTCTAGAAGACATGCTTAAAAATGACAGAGTACACAAAATGAAGCAGCTCCCTGGGCCCACTGAAAGTAGAGGGAGGACAAGGCATTAGGAAACAAGTGTGGTTAATGCAGTTAGCCTTGACACAGCCCTGCAGCAGGAGTGGAGAACATTAGGAGTCACTGAGACTGAAGGGGTCATTTGCCTTCTGCATCACTTGCATGGCACAGCTCCTTCCAGGAGTGAGGAGTCTGCAAGAGTTCTGAACCAGGTTTCAAAAGAAAGTATGCTCTGCTTTGCTCTATCCTCCCCAGCCTTAGCTGGAAAGATCTCTCTTCCTGAGACCATATAGGCTTATATATGAACTTGCTTTTAACATGAATAAACCTGGACAAAGCAAAGAGATTTTCAGGTGCAGGAAGCTGCAACCAAGTCCTGGGCAAGAGCAGTGTGGGCAGCAGGGCAAGGGAGGGGATTCTGCCCCTTTGCTCTGCTCTCCTCAGACCCCAGCTGCAGTCCTGGGGGAAGTTCTGGAGCCCCCAGCACAGGAAAGACATGGTTCAGAGGAGGCCACAAACATGCTCAGAGGACTGCAACAGCTCTGCTGTGAGGACAGGCTGAGAGAGTTGGGGTTCTGCAGCCTGCAGAAGAGAAGGCTTCATGGAGACCTTAGAGTAGCCTTGCAGGATCTGAAGTGGGCTCCAGGAAAGCTGGGGAGGGACTATTGACAAGGTCTGGGAATGCCAGGACAAAGGGCAATGGATTTGAAGTGGCAGAGGGGAGATTGAAAGTGGATGTTAGGAGGAAGTTGTTTGCAGTGAGGGTGGTGAGACACTGGCACAGGTTGCCCAGGGAGGTTGTGGCTGCTCCCTGCCTGGAGGTGTTCAAGGCCAGGTTGGATGAGGCTTGGAGTGACCTGTGCTAGTGGGAGGTGTCCCTGCCTATAGCAGGGGGTTGTAATTGGATGATCTTTGAGGTCCCTTCCAACCTTCCCATTCTGTGATTCTATAAGCTAGAACTCCAAAGGAGTTACTTTATCTCATCATGCAGATATTGTACTGTATAAAGAGCTGGACAGACACTTGTCCCAGTTGCCTGTTCTCAACACAGATGAAGTCTTGCAGATGCAGATAGCAGTAGCAGCTTCAAGGCCTTAAAAAAAATAAATGCAACAGCAGATTTACATTATCAGCTGCCTGTTGCTGGCAGTAGCCACAACTTTGGTGTGCTGAGAGACTAGAGAAACTTAGTGCCAAGAAATGCAGCTGTAATGGGAGCACATTCCCCCATGAGCACCAAGTGAATGACATACACAGGCACAATGCCAAGACTGATTTTTCAGTACCACTAATCACTGTTTTACTAAGTAGTTAATAAGGCATTCACAGGAAAAGCAACTCTTGACTTGGCCCTGGCCAGTACTCAGTATCCAGTTCTTCATGCCAGCTCACACAGATCAACTTTGGCCCATGGATCCCTGAATTTTTAAGTTCAGGATCCATCTTGGATCAACAGAGAAGCAAGAGACTCTTGTTGCAATCAAGAACATCTTGAACTAAGTTCAGAAAAACCTGATGCACACCAAAAGTGGAACCAGAGCAAGATCCTTACAGATGGCAGAAAGGTTACATAAAAGCACAGACTTCAAGAAGTTGAAGCTGTACCCCAAATAAAAAGCAGCACACACTACTCTGGCAGGCTGACAGCAGAGGTAGGACAGAACAGGTGAAAATACTTTGAGGAACAGCTTGCAGAAGTTGTAACATCTAATGACAAATCCTATATCAAAAATGCCCTAGGTTGTAGCTTGCTAGAGAGTCTGCAAGGCCAGAGGATGATCAAGGCAGAAAGGGAGTTTTCACAGAACATAAGGCCAGAATAAAATAAAAAAAATGAAAGATTTTTTCCCCCTTTTCAGTTGGAAAGTTTCAGTGCTAGAAGCCTTTTCTCCCCCCCAAGACAGTGGTATTAAAAAACCTACCTGAAGTGCCAGTGGAGGAGGTTGTAGGAAGGGCAGAAAGCAACAGAAGTGCCAAATCAGGAGCAGAGGGCAGGATTCAATCAAGAGTTTTAAATTAATTCAAAGAACAGAACTAAACTTTGATCTTTTATACCATTTGTTTAGTATCTGATTTTTGCCTCATATTTAATCTTGCAAAGGAGTTTTTAGCTGACCTTTCTAAGAGGTATACATATAACCTCCAAACTACTGTTCACAAGGAAAACCTCTTTAAAATATTTTGCTATGTGCACTTAAAAAAATTGAAATGAATAAAGACACAAAATATTGGCTATGTAACTTGCAAATCTCTTCATTACAGGGTAGTTACAGCTACTAGGGCTTTCAAAGTAGGCTAAAGAAGGTAGGTATCCAAATCTCTCTGAAAAGGTTAATGAGGGCTCAGAAAACTCACAGAATTGTCAGGGTTGGAAGAGACCTCAAAGATCATCCAGTTCTAATCCCCCTGACATGAGCAGGGACACCTCACACTAGATCAGGTTGCCACATGCAGCCTGGCCTTAAAAGCTTCCAGGGATGAGGCTTCCACCACCTCCCTGGGCAACCTGTTCCAGGCCCTCATTGTGAAGTTTTCTCCTAGCATCCAATCTGGATCTACTCATTTCTAGCTTTGTTTCATCCCCCCCCACTCCTATCACTACCTGACATCCTAAAAAGTCCCTCCCCAGCTTTCTTATAGGGCCTCTTAAGATACTGGAAGGGCACAATAAGGTCTCCTTGGAGCTTTCTCCTCTCCAGACTGAACAGCCCCAACTCTCTCAGTCTGTCTCCACAGCAAAGCAGCTTCAGCTCTCTGCTCATCCTTGTGACCCTTCTCCGAACACAATCCAACACATCCAGATCTTGTAATAGGAGCCCCAGAACTGGATGCAGTACTCAAGGTGGGGTCTCACCAGAGTGGAGGGGGAGAATCACTCCTTCCTGGGTGTCTCTGGGAATCTTACACTCATCATAAGGGAACTGAATTATCATTCTGACACTACAGTTTCCTGTGACAAGACTGCAAAGGGTTACAGAGGTGCAGAGCTGGACCCAGACTGGATTTCATTCTCCCACTCTCATTCAGCAAAATTCTAGCACTTCCTAAAATAATTTGAGTGAATCATCCAGTGTAACACTTCTCTCCCTATTAAGTACAGGCTGGACTTAGCAGCCTCATTTTGGGATGGAGATTTAACTGCAGCTTTGGTTGGGAGTTCTTTCGCTCACATCCCTGCTCAACGCCTTCACCTCCAATCTCAGCAGAATGATGTGGTCTTAAAGAGTTGGGTGTCAGCTCCTTTGCTCCAATTTTATTCCTGAACTCTGCAAGTGCAGGCAAATCCTGCACCTGACTCTCTTCTTAGTGGTTGTAGAAGGCCAAGTTACCGATAAGCCAGCAAAAACCTATAGCTGCCACAGCCAACATAAATTAACTACATTATCTCAGATTGCATGATAAACAGCTGCACACTGTGGCACTCAGGATATATTAATAAGAAGATAATTAATGTCTTACTCAGAGCTGTGAAGACAAATTCCTGTCTGTAATTCAGAGTGCAGCACCTGACCTGAAAACAGAGCCTGTCCCTCCAAGCAGACCACCCTGGGGAGACCAGGAGAGGTGCAAGTAGAGAGAAATCAATTAGCCACAAGGCTCTAGGCTGCAGCTGAACAGGTTCTGTCTTGGTTTGAACTAAAACACTTACTTCTGAGGTCACAGGTACTGGATACAAGTAAATTTGTCTTCTCTGCAGACTTTCAAAACCCATCTGGATGCACTCCTGTGAGAACTACCATAGGTGATCCTGCCTTGGCAGGGGAGTTGGACCCGATGATCTCTGAACCTCTAAGGTTCTGGGATGCTGTGATTTTGATACTAGAGTTCCTTACAACCCTGGACATTGGAAGCAGCAGATCTCACTTCTGGAAAGCAACCTTCTGTGATGCAACATCCCTGTGCTGCCCATAACTTGAACCTGAGTTTGCAAATGACACAGCTGAAAGCAAGAAATATTCATCCTCACCTCTTGAACTTCGAGGCTGCCAAACCGAGCAGAATGGCCACACTTCATTTACATGCACAAGGACTCCACTCATAATTAGAATTCATTTCCCAGTAAAATGCATAAAAGCAAAGTTACTTCAATAAAATGCCCTCAGATCTCTAAAAGGGTGGAAGGCAGTTTAAATTCTCACAATGCAAGCACACTTGAACTCAAGTCCTTTCCATTAGGCTCTGATCTATTTGCTTTTTTGCATGTCCCATAGGATATGCCACCACAACTTTCCCTTGATATCTGCCCTTTCTGAAAGCCCAGAGGAAATTATAACAATAGCCTAATACAGCTGAAAAAAATATGAAGCAATCAATAAGGCACTAAAAAGGAAAATTGCATACATGTATATTACATTAACTACACAAGGAAATACATCTTCCAGGAGATGTTCCAGTAATGGTTGCACAAATAAAATTCACACCCCCAAGGAAAAAAAAAATGCTTATTAATGTTATGGGAAATAATGTTTCTTTTAATGTAATTTTTTTTTTTTTTTACTGATGGTTTACTAATTTCTTTTGGAGTACACTGTAATTAGTATCCCTTGCAACAATTTAGGCTGGAAAAAAAAGACAAATAAAAAAGAAATTAGAGGCTATGTAGGTCAGTGCCAACATTGTTTATGATTTTAAAAAGGAAAACAAGTCCTGAGGGATTCTAAAGGCTGCTTTCCCAACAACTGCCCATTTCCAGATAGGCAAACCCTTAATTATTAGATGAAGCCAGACATGGAGATGTTAATTAATATTTCAGACTTGGAGAAAGAGAGGGGGAAACCCAAGCCAGCCTCAACATCTACTGAATGGGTTTTAAGCGATTCTTAAGTCAGTGTTTTCTGCAGATGTTGTTTTGATGATACCACAAGAAGTGCAAACAGTGGAGCACAAGGAGGTAGAGGTTAAAGATGTCTACCCTTGTTATTTTTTCATAGACAGAGGCACAAATCTGCCCATTTATCCTCAGTTTACATGAGTGAAGAGGAAGCTGCTGCTCATCCATGAAGCTGAGGAGCCACTCTTCTCTCATTAGCAAACAGACACATCCTGCTCTTCCCAGCTGGCAGCTCCTTCGTGAGGCTGCAGCCTTTAAATAGGAGCTTCACCCCAAACTGGTTCTGAGACAGACACCCTGACACAACAGCCTTGATTAGCAATGTATTCAAGCTGCCTTCAGTCAAAACCACATCTGGCCCGTTTGTACTTTTAACCATAGCTAAAAGTGACAGTCTGAAGCATCATGGTGAAGCTGTGACTGCTCTTCATTAATGAAGTAATAGATTTTTTAAGTCCATCCAGGTATATTATGCTAATGTCAGATAGAAATGTATTATGGCTAATGTTAAGCTCTATTCACTTGATACGTTCTCAAAGAGGATATAATAATCTCTCAAGCTTCCCCTAATCTATATATCCTCTTAAGAAGGAGATTAATTTCCATGCTCATTCATAAGCAAGTCACAGAGTCTGTGTAGTGAACATTATCCAAATGCAGCCAAAGAATGTCTCATTTTTAACCCAGGAAACATCTCCTCCAGAGGCCAAAAAGTCCCTTGTGGACAAAAAAAAAATGTTTAGCTTCCTTAGTGATGCTTCCTAAAATATTTCTCTACACAGACTCAAGAATATGAATGTGATGCATTCTAATAAGTGATTGCACACGCAGTGGATATAGGTCATTGGAGCTTCTCCCTGGGGATAAAATGGAAAGCAAAAAATTGGCACTGAGAAGTTCTTACTCTTCAGTAGCACACAAACAGCAATGAATTGCTTCTGCTGCATCTCTGTGTATTATTGACATATTTCAGTTGGTTACTGAAGACATCAGGGGGTCATTACACGTCCTCCATCCCTGAAGTTAGGTGGAAACAAGTGCTGGGAGCAGCACAGCCGTTCTCCTTCAGCTCTTCAAAGCCCCTTGCAGCCTAACATACCTGCAGGTATCTCATTACTGAACATGGTGGATTTTAGCATACATCTGTCCTCTTCTTTCTACGTACCTCTGTGTGAGGATCTATGTTTATGAGAAGCTCTACCATGAAGCCTGTGGGAGCTCTCTTAAATTACTCAGCGGTTCGTTTCAGGAGGTGCTGCTCAGGTGAATGTCAGATGCTAGTACAGGCACTCACACTCAGGCAGGCTCCCCAGCCCTACCTACTTTCTGAACTCCACAGTCTGTGTGTTTGTTCTACACTTCTCAGTGCTGTGAACAACTGTATCAAAAGCAAACAGGCAGAGAAAGGGCACTTGGAAGCGACCTGACCACATCTCCCAGTAACGCGATACGCAACAGCCTTGCGTGTGGCTGGAGGAACAAAGATAGGGACTGGTGCAAGCCAGGTGAATTCTCTGCACTCTCAAAGCAGATAAAAGAATACAGATGTTAGCCCTGTTATTTAATTTAATTTAATACTGGGAAGTCTTCAAATGTTACTGTAGAGACTGTGGTACCAAAAAAAAAAAACCCACCACCCTATTCAGAAATGAAAGAATATTATCTCCCTCATATTGTTCACAGCCCTTATGTTTGCTTTGTTCTATTCATTCTTGAACAGATGTTGGAGCTGGAGGCTTGCAGCCACTCTCTCAGTTTTAACCAGTATATTTGATATGCTTCAACATGGACTTCTAAAACCAAAAGCCTCTCTAATCCAGTGTGGAAAGCCCTCTTTGATTTTTAACAGAAAAATGAATACTTGGTCTCCCAGCTAACAAGACTTCTCATTTTGAAAGGAAAGCAGAGTTAGCAATATGCTCTCCAGCATTTCTTTTTTTTTCCAATATTCTTTCATGAATACTTAAATAACACTTTCAGGCTTAAAGATATTTTCTGGTTTCCCACATTCAGAAATTTTTTGGCAGGAAATAATTTTATCATCTGGCATTAAAACATAGTACCAGGCAGTATGTTCACATCAATTGTTCATTAAATACCCTGTCTAGAAACTAAAACAATTTAATTGCCTACTAACTCCTCTCTTCTACTGTCATGATGAATTCAGTTTGTCAAGAGAGATTAAACTCATTAATCCTACTACACTTCTCACAGACTTGTTTTAATTTCAGAACACACCTTCTTGCTGGAATGTAGATTGCATCATGTCCCAGGCTAAATGAAAAGGCAGAGGTTGTGCTGCCTTCTAAGTGCTCACTGCTCCCACAGGGGGTTCACGGTTTGGGTATTCAAGGTGGAAGCACAGGGAGGAGACAGCCTCTTGGTCCAGCCCTGCATGCCCAGGTGGATCATGCCAAGGTGCTGCATTACATCAGGGCAGGGGTGGCCTTTCCTACCAGCATGCTCTTCCTGCTGCTGCACTCCATCCTCACCTACTGCATGGCCAAAACCCATGGACAGTACTGGATTGGCCACTTAGGTAGCAACCTCACCACTGTGGCCTTCCTCACCCTTGTCTTCAGTATCCTTCTGAAGAGAGTGTGGGGACATGATCTGGGAGGGGCTGGCAAAAAGTGGTCCTTACAGGGGTGGTATCCCTGCCTATGGTGGGGGATTGGAACTAGATGATCTTTGAGGTCCTTTCCAACCTAAACCATTCTATCATTCTATGATTCTGGCAAAGCCACCACCAGTAAGGCAGTAGTAAAACTGTGAGTTGCTTTCCATGGGTCTGCTCCTCCTCTCCCCAACATTTTCAAAAGGCTCTAGGCAAGAAGCCACTATTGAGTAGCAAGGTGGGAACCCAGCACAGATATTCAAGGCATGGGAACCAGGAAAGGGAGGGGAAAGGGTTGGTTTCAGCAGCAGCAGTTGAGAGCTGGTTTGGCAACAGGGCTGGACCTAAACTTAAAAGTACTGAAGAACTGAAGAGTAAAGCTTAAGGGCATTACCTGCTTGCAACATCTCACTGCCTTTCCTTCAAGTGCAGCCTCAGAAGATGACAAAAGCAATCAGTACAACTTTCCCAACTTGCATCCCCTCCTACACAACTGTCTCTAGAGCAAAGTGCTCTCTTCTCATACTCCACTGTGCATGAATCAGATGTGGGTCCCCTTCCATTTTCTCTACATTACCCATCCAGCAAAGATTCACACAGAGGCACATTTCAGGAGTTATTGGCGGTTTGGAGTGAATAAAACCTCTGTTCTGATATAGATGCCACTGATCAGGATTAATCCAACTGCAAAAAGGATCATTCGCTTCCTTTCTCCTTTTGAAACAGAGGAACCGATGCAGAGAGAAGCTTTTGAAGATTTCCCACTAGAAAATGCCAGTTTTCCACCAGCATCTCAAAACCTGAAGTGAAGCTACTTGTGTCCAGTTAGAGAAACGAGTCTGAGAAATGGAAGAGTTGGGTTGGAAGAGCAAGATGGAAGTAAAACATGCAGAAAGCAAGGATTTGTGGGGTGAAGGGGATATTGCAAAATCTGACATCTAAAGTTCTCCAAACACTGCCTTCCTGCTGTATCACCACAGGCAGGACTCCTTTCTTGCTCAACAGGTACAGCTTGAGGCTCTCTGCACCCAGGCACACACAGGTCTCTAGAACCTCGGTTCCCATAGATCTGACTTCACCTCACACCACATTCTTAGGGCTGTGTAACCTAAGGAGATAAGGAAAGGGGAGCACTGCCCTAAGCCTTTGTCCAACAACTAGTGGCTATTTCTCTGTCTCCATTTACAAACTGACAGGACAATGGCTGGCTTCAGTTCTGGGAGTGGTTGGAAACATTTAGCCTCTTTTACAACAAGGTCATGTTCTTTGGGCAATCAAGGATAGAATTAGCACCAGTTTTTTCTAGCCCATGTTTTGTAGGGATCTTACAAACCACTGAAAGGTGGAGGAGAGCGCAATGACTGAGAGAAAAGCAATTCCATTTGCCTCCTAGCTTACCTGCTTATAGATCTGCAAGAAAATAGCATCATCTGTCATCTGCCTTACTGCCCTCTACTACAAGTTGCAAGAGTTAACTGACAAAACCCTCTCTGGTTCTTGCCATTAGTCTATCCCAGATCTTCCATTTGCTACAGGCTTCCTTCAAGAAAAGTCAGGACAAGAGCAACCACAACTTTTGAACTGTTAAAATAATGAAGAATCTACACCTTGATCTTATGGCAAAGAATTTACACCTTAGAATAAACCACAAATGAGAATCAAGGCTGGTGGTGCTAATTCTGGAAAACTCCAAATTGAGCTGTTCAGTGCAGCTACTCTTTATTAGCACTTCTATGTATTCCAGAGGCTTTCACAGCACAACTTTGCCCTCTGTGTCTGGTTTTCAGAAGAGACATGAACATTTGTGTTTGTTAGAAAATCACCAAAAATTGTATTAGGTTCCTACCAAGGACACAAATTCAGCCTGCTGAGTTTTGTCTTCTCTGGTTCTTGCCATTATCCTATCCCAGATCTTCCATTTGCTACAGGCTTGATGGAATCATAGAATGGTAAGGTTGGAAGGGACCTCAAAGATCATCCATTTCCAGCCCCCTGCCATAGACAGGGACACCTCCCACTAGAACAGGTCACTCAAGGCCTCATCCAACCTGGCCTTGAACACCTCCAGGGAAGGAGCAGCCACAATCTCCCTGGGCAACCTGCGCCAGTGTCTCACCACCCTCACTGCAAACAACTTCCTCCTAACATCCACTCTCAATCTCCCCTCTGACACTTCAAACCCATTGCCCCTTGTCCTGGCATTACAAGACCTTGTCAATAGTCCCTCCCCAGCCTTCCTGTAGCCCCCTTCAGGTACTGGAAGGCTACTCTAAGGTCTCCTGGAAGCCTTCTCTTCTGCAGGCTGCAGAGCCCCAACTCTCTCAGCCTGTCCTCATAGGAGAGCTGCTCCAGCCCCCCTTCAAGAAAAGTCAGGACAAGGGCAAACACAACTTTTGCATTGGTAAAATAATGAAGAACCTACACCTTGATCTTATGGCAAAGAATTTATATGGCAAAGAACAAACCACAAATGAGAATCAAGGTTGGTGGTGCTGATTGTGGAAAACTCCAAATTGAGCTGTTCAGTGCAGCTACTCTTTATTAGCACTTCTGTGTATTCCAGAGGCTTTCACAGCACAATTTTGCCCTCTGTGTCTGGTTTTCAGAAGAGACATGAACATTTGTGTTTGTTAGGAGACCACCAAAAACTGTATTCTGTTCCTAGCCAGGGACTCAAATTCAGCCTGCTGAGTTTTGTACTCTAAGTTTCCTTAATGTCTCTGTCTGAACAGGCACATGAGGTTGCTCCTTTCTACAGAGAGAGGGAAACTAAAGATGTAGGTGTGCTGGCTTGAGGCTAAGGGGAATATTTTAATGAAACTAATTAATTATAGGCTGTGAAAAGTAAACACTTCCAATGTCTGCTTCACTCATAGGCTTGCTGAGATGTATGAAAACAAAGAGAGAAATGCAGACAAACACAGAGAGCTGCTGTGTCTTCTGGGCTGTGTAACCAAACTAACCACTCTGCTTCTAACCCCTCTAATCCTCCAAACTCACCTTGCACGTAAGGCAGACCCTGGGGTAAGGTGGGGATAAAAGGTGGAATGGTGGTTGGGAGCCCCTCCTGTGGTCTATGATTTCTGGGAGGGGAATTGTGTTTCTCTATTACCTTTACCTTGTCTATGTCTGTAACTATTCCTGTCTATTGTGTATATCTCTGCTTGTACATTGTGCTGAGCTGTAAACAGAGCTTCAGTCCTTAACTTCCAGCTGGTTGAGTCTACTCTGGGTGATTTTCATAGCTGAGGGTGGGGCAGGTAACTCCCAAACCATCACAGTAGGGAAGTGAAACCCTGTGCTCAGAACCAGCAGAGATGGGTGTGAATCCATAGCCACAGAACCCTTGGCTGTGGGGACCTGACCAGCAAGATGTGACATTCTGAACTGAAAGCTTTCACATAAATCCAAGGAAAAGGAGGCTAAAGAGACAGAGATGATGAGAAGGCAGGGATGACATTTCTCCAGCTTTTATTTTCCCTTTTGCTTGTAGAAAAACATTCCCATTTCATGTTTAGTAACTTCTTTCCTCCTTCACTCCTCACACTAAGTGTAAACGTGATGGTTTACTTGAAATGTGTCCTGATTGTTACCTGTTACAGCTTGCTTTGATTCTAGGCTTTCTATCCTCCCCTTGAGAAACAGGAAGGAATAATGCAGAGGCAGAGTATGTGTGTGCTTTGGAAGGGGGAATAGAAGAATTGATGCTCATTTTGTGAGCCTTGACTAGTGGTGCTAGCTAACCCTCTCCTCCAGATTCATCCTTTAACCTGAAGAACAGGAAAGAAGTCTCTGTAACTACCATCTCAGACCTTGTGGCCACAAACCTGCACCCAAAGCCTGAAGGAGTTAACCAAGAAGCAGCCTTTCTAACGCTGTGCTTCCCTTTGATGTGCAAGTAACTCCATCCCTCCGGAGCAACCCTCCGCACTGCAGCCAAGCAGACAGGACCACATGGAGCAGTGAGGGTTGGAACCTTAACCCCAGCCTGTTTTCTCCCAGCAGCATGACCCAAAGCTTTGCCCAGGTCAAAGATGCATCTGTAGAGCTTCTCATCTTTTCACACAGGGAAGGGAAGCCATGAGATGAGAGCCACACATTTCTTCTTCCTTGCTGTGTAGAATTTCTCACATACAAGCCTGACCCTCCAGAGGTCTTTCAACATCAGATACTCCCAATTCCAAGAAAGCTCTCAGCTCTGAGGGCAGAGTCTCAGTTCACAGGGCTGTTTTTACTTCTTGCTTCTGTGGACAGGCTCAATGTCTCTAGGTGATAAATTATTCATTCTACACATTCCTAAACTAAGCCCTGCCATATACTGTTTAAGGCTTCAAAATCAATATATTCTGAAAGCTGTGGCAGTCTCTGGCAAGCTGTAGAATTTTGAATCTTCTCTAGCTATGGAACTTACCCATTTTTGCTGGCTTTCAATTAAAAACAGACTGAGAGAGTTGGGGTTATTCGAATAGAAGACTCTGAGGAGACCTTATTGTGGCCTTCTGGTATCTGAAGTGGGCTACAAGAAACCTGGGGAGGGACTTTTTAGGGTGTTGGGTAGTGATAGGACTGGGAGGAATGGAGCAAAACTAGAAGTGGATAGATTCAGATTGGATGTTAGGGAGAACTTCCTCAGCATGAGGGTGATGAGACACTGGAACAGGTTGCCCAGGGAGATGGTAGAAACCTCATCCCTAAAGGATTTTAAGGCCAGGCTGGATGTGGCACTGAACAATCTGATCTAGTGTGAGGTGCCCTTGCTCATGCAGGGGGGTTGGAACTAGGAGATCCTTGGGGTCCCTTCCAACCTGACAATTCTATGATTCTAAAAGTGATTTCTGAACAACAGCACATTATTTTACAGGACAGCTGTTCAAAGCCAGGCTGGATGAGGACTTGAGCAACCACATCTAGCTGGGAGGCATCCCTGCCCATGGCAGGGTGGTTGGGGTAAATGATCTCTGATGTCCCTGCCATTCTAAGCCATTCTATGAGACTATGAAGACAGCTTCCAACTCCATCACCAGGAAAGCCCCAGGTTGTCTCTTGGATCTATGTTCTCCTCTGTTACAAAAGGCAGTCACAGGCCTGACTATCCTCCTTGATCACCCAGAAGTGTGCTCAATGTTACATCAGACAGCTTCAGTCTGAAGCGCTGGGAAGGACTGGCACTATGCGCTTGTCAGTTCTGTGCTGTGTTACAGACTTCGATTCATTAGAACAAAATCCAATTTCATGCTAATCATCCCAAGTCCTTGCTACACATAGTAGGAATGGGTCCCACTGTGCCCTGAGTGTGGCAAAGGACTCCTCCTTTCAGAAGCTGGCATTGTGCTTTATAAGACTCTCCTCCTCCTCTTCCCTGGCAGTCTCCTTCTCGCCTCTGCTGCTGTGCTGACAAAGGTACTCTGACCTAGCTGCAACTAGAGGAGAAAGTAAATCCCTCCACTAGAACAAGTGTTGTACAAAGGGTGGATAAATCACCATCAGAAAGTGCCTGTCTTTCTTTCACACATGAACACTGGCCATGTGCCTCAGTTCTGGAAAAGCAGAGTCCAGACACAGCCTCCTTGGCAACAAACACAGTAAGGCAGGCACTGGGAAACCCGAGTTAACTCAAAGCTTGGAACAAACAGGTTATTTTAAGCTGGAGAGGGTGGATATCTGGGTTTATTTCAATGAAAGCATTGGACCAGCTAGGTGCCTGCAGCATGCTGCAAGAACAAGGTCTCACTGCATTGGGAGAGGGAGCAATGTATGGGGAAACAGAGGACTTAAGCGCAGAGATGAAGCAGGATGTCAAAAATCATTTAAGAAGCAAGCACAGCATCCTCCAGGACTGGTTATGCATGGGTCCAGGGGCAGCTGTGAAATTATTGGAGAGTGTAGAGATGTGGAGAGAGCATTCGTATTCACAGCTCTTTAAAGGCCTGGGTGGGGAGAGCAAAAAAGGGAGCAGAACACCACAGCCGTGGTAGGGCTGTGCCTGTTGCGCACTAGCCAAGCAAAACCTGACGCCCTTGCAGCTGCTGCCTGCTCTCTGCTTTCCATTCTCAGAGGTGCTTGTAGGTGGTTCACATTTCCTCTTGTCTTTAATTCTCTCTCTTCCAACTGGACAGTGCCAGCCTCAATCATTTGCAAGAGGAAACAGCACCATCCAGCTCCTAGCAACAGAAGGACTTACTCTGCCTCAGCCTTCAGGATCAACAGAATCATAGAATCAAGCAGGTTGGAAGAAACCTCCAAAATCATCCAGCCCAGCCTAGCACCCAGCCCTAGCCAATCGACCAGACCATGGCACTAAGTGCCCCACTCAGTCTTCTTGAACACCTCCTCCCTGGGCAGCCCATTCCAGTGCCAATCACTCTCTCTGTCAACAACTTCCTCCTGACATCCAGCCTAGATCTCCCCTGGGACAACTTGAGACTGTGGCCCCTCATTCTGTTGCTGGGTCCTGAGAGAAGAGCCCAACCCCAGCTGGCCACAACCTCCCTTCAGGTAGCTGCAGAGAGCAATGAGCTCTGCCCTGAGCCTCCTCTTCTGCAGGCTGCACACCCCCAGCCCCCTCAGCCTCTCCTCACAGGGTTGTGCTCCAGGTCTCTCACCAGCTTCATCCTCATCCTCCTCCTCTTTGCTGCTGTGTGCTGGAGATGGTCTGCACCACTCCATCCCTGAAAGATGCAAACCTCTGCCTGTGCATTTCCATGCAGCAGAAGCTGCTCCTTCATATCAGCTCTGACAAGACTGTAGAGCATAGGACTCCTGTATGGCTGGCACTCAATGCTCCCTCAGAAAGCCTTTACCTTGTGAGGCTTCAGCCTCAGCCAAAGGCAAACCTAAAATATCTCTAAAGCATTCTGCACATTGGCTTTACATAGAGATACTTTTAAATTATGGACCTTAGAGATTATTCAAATTGTTCCTCTGGAAAAAAAAAAAAACAAAACCGAAAAACCAACGAGCCAAGCAAACATCAAAATGTGATCTCTCAGTTTGGAAAGGCATTCAAAAAGTGAAGTGTGTGATTTATTTGAACATGATGGTAAACAGAGATTTGCTTCAAAGGCAGCTGGTAAAAGGAAAGCACTACCAATAGGTCCCAGGGGCTTCTCTTTGCTCTGCCACCAGGTTTCTTATGAGAAGACCTAATCAACACCAGAGTCTTTAAAATCCCATTTGTCAGACTGCACCAATAGCCATCCCCTGTCCTCCTTCTGCCCTGCCTGCCCCTCTGTAGCCAAGCCAGTAGTGAAGAATGTTTCCTCAATGATTTATTCAATAAAGATCACAAAATTAATCAGATAAATTATTCAAGACATTATTTGCCAACTTTTGCTGCTCACGTTGCAAGAAAGAAATTGAGCTCCTGAGGACGTTACAGGCAGGAAGGTTGTGCCTACAAAACAGCTCTGCCAAATCTGAAGCAATTATTCAGCAATCCCCATGCCCCAATAGCTCCTAGTGCCCAGAGAAAGACCAGCACAAGAGAAGAAATTGAGGTTTGCTCTCCAGCATCAAAATGGGGGGGAAAGAAATACATATATTTATCTTAAAGGTCGGTTCAGTCATTGAATAGTTGCCTAGCAACATTTCCTAGCAACACCACTGCAGAAAAAAACCACACTGAGCACTTTCCTACAAGCCAATTAGAAATGGTAATTTGTATGGGAAGATCCCACCAGCCCTTCCCATTAGGAACAACAATCCTTGCCTCGGCACCACTCTTAGGTTATTAGGGACTTTGCAAGCCTGCTCCATTTCGCTCTGCCTTATTTCCCTCCCCCTTTCCAGGTAACAAAACTTCCCAGCAGCGTCGAGTCGAAGTCGACAGCGTTAGGATCAACACCTACAAATACAAGGCAGCCCATTCAGCTCCATTTCCAAATCAATGACTGTGTTCTCCTCCTCTGCAAAAGCAGCCCGAGAGACACAGCTGCCTCTTCAGTACTCTTCAGATGTGGAGCTGCCGTCAGAGTCCTACAGCAAGCTGCAATTCTGGCACTAGAAGTTGCATTGTGCTTCCCAAAGTTCACATGGCTGGAGCTGGGTAGCTTTTGGGTTTTTTCCCCCTCCCATGTCCTGAAGCAGACTATAATTAGGGAAGGTGGGATTGCACCAGCAAGCTCCTACACTTCTCTGTGGTACAAAATCTGTAAGCAAAAGCAATGGGTAAGAATGCTTTGGGGTTTTTTTTGAAAAAAAAAAAAAGGTCATTAAAGTGCTTGGCAATTCCGTGTCATTTAATGCAATGTGGTGGGAAATGAGATTGGAAAACTAAAGAGCCAGGCAAATCTTTGAGATGGGAATGATCACCTATTTAAAGCCTCTGGTACTTGAATCTGTCAATCTCAGCAATGCAACTGAACGAAGAAAAAGAAAAGGAGAAAGTGATCCTGTGTGGGCTGGTGACTGATCGAGGTTTAAACAGGCTCATTTACTGATCTCTCCAATATACAGTAATGACAAAAAAAAAAATTTTCTGCTGTCAAATGACCACAATTTTCTAGTTGTTTACTCTCTCCAGAGGGGGAGGAAAAAAAAAGAGGGGAAAAAAAAAAAAGCTGTCTCCTACTTAATTGCTTGCAAGAACTATTACATGCTTTCAGCTATATTTTTCCTACTCATTCCATCCTTTATACAAATTGGCAGTAATTTGAAGGAGATGTCTCCTTCAAAGTTTGAGGGAGACAAACTTCCACACAACACTTACAAACCTCACCCATAACCTAGTTGCATTTTAGACAAACTGCAAACTCACCAGAAAAAAAAAAAAAAAAAAAAAAAAACACCTCCAAGTT
>VWYK01126563.1:21460-53917 GCA_013399775.1 Semnornis frantzii | reverse complement strand
TTCTAAGGCAGCATAATCAAGCAGCAGACCTCCCTCTATAGCTAACACATTTGGATGCTCTGATTTATGTGACAATGTGCTGCGTCAACTAGAGCTAGGAGATGGATCTGCCTACACCTTGCCTTTAAAGTGAGCACAGTGAAAATACCAAAAGAGCCCTGAATCTCCAGAGCTAGCTTCAGAGAAAACAAACCAAAGCAGGTTAGGTCCTGCAGCAGCAAAAGCAGAAATGCACAGAGTAGGACAGACTCAAACAAAAGGGTCTGAAACAAGCATCAACATGCCTGGGTGAACATGTGAAGAGGGGGTAGGGATAAACCAAGGGGCTCCTTTCTCACTTTCTCAGCCTCTCCAAGAGTCAGTGCTCCCTGCTCTGGGCCTGCTCCCAGTTCTATCTCTCTGTCCCCCCCCCAAACCATTGCTGCTTGTGGGGTGCTTGCCATGCACCTTGGTCTCTCCCAGCTGAGCACTGTAGCTCTCCATAAAGGAAACAGTTCTCTTGCCTAGGATCGACCCAGAGTTGAACAGGCAGAAAAGTACTTTGAGATCTTTTGCCCAAGCACAGCTTTTAAAAATAAAGCAAACCATGGAGAGTGAATAAGCAAATTACATCCCTGAGCCACAACCACTGGACACTGGACATGGATCCAACTTGACAATAGTTAAAGGTAGTTAAATGGTTAGAAAGTTACTCTTCCATGAGTTGGGATTATATAAATTCTATGTTAAGAGCACAGGGAACCATTTGTAGCCTTCTACCAAAAACTGCAGTACTGAAACTGTGTTTGCTCATCCCTCTAAAGGGCAGAGAAGACTTTGACAAAAGAAATGAAAAGGTAAGATCTGAAAGGCAATTTTGGAATTTAGTTGAGAAAGCAGTGATTATGCCTTCAGTTACTTCATGACAGAAGGGCTTTGTTAGAAAGTTGGGCTGGAACCAGCCCCACTCTACTACCAGAAAACAAAACAAAACCCAGAAAGAGGAAAAAAACCCAAAATAAACAGTTTTTCTTCATCAAAACCATTTTAAGCTACCAGTCCAGAGAACCAAGACAGCCTCCCACACAGGAACAGGAGGGCGAGTTGGTAACTGGAGAGACCCATTTAATCCTGAAAACTTTCAAAGCATCCAGAAAGGATCCTGTAGGGTTATACACTGGCAAGATGAAAGGCATTACAGTCTGTGCATCCCACATTCCTTTATGTTCTTCAGATGCACTCAGCCATGGCAAGCACCAACTGCTCCTCTTCCCAGCAGAGTTAGCTGCTCTGCACTGACCCTGCTGCAGTCCCACGGACTTGGCAATTCAGCTTTAGCCATGCTTATTTGACATGGATGAACTGGAGTCGGAAGGCAGGGCTGAGGGAAAACAAGATGACAGCCAGAGGACAGCTCCCCAAGCCACAGCCCAAGAGGAGCAGTTCTCTGCCAGCTCTCCCTACCTTCACTACCTCAGCCTGCAGCCTCCCAAAGTCCCCATGGTACAAGTTACTTCAACTCCTGCAGAGAAACCACTGCATGCTGTGTTGCTTTCTGGTAGCTAAGCAAGAGGAATCCTCTCTTTTCTTTTTCTGTCAGAGAAAAAGTAGAAAATAAAATGCAAGTTCAAAGAGTGCCTTTGCTACAAAGAGGTAAAAAAAACCCCCAAAACTGTGAGAAGGATATTGGGGAAGGAGGAGGAATTACAAAATAATCCCAGATCAGTGAGAAAATCTGACAGCCTCTGGGCAAAACCCCCAAGCTTTCCTGAAGACATCCATGCCCAGGATCACGTCCACTCTTGTTTTATCTTCTCCTGCTGCTGAGAAACCCAAGTGCCTAAATGGTTATTTGTGGAATACTAATAGCCATGGTTTGCAATGGAAATGAAGGTGGTAGAAACCATGCAGACAATCCTTTCTCTAAGTCACAGGGTAGAGACAGAAGGCAAGCTGCTAAATGTCAAGAAGCAGAGCTGTGACAAATAAAAAAACCAAACAAACAACAAACCCAATGTTTTATTGGCACACAGCACTATGGAAAGGAGTTTTGTTTCATAGGTAACCCACAAACTCCCACCAAAGCTCCCCAAAGCTTCCACATTCAGTATGAGTTCACTGGTAGGGGAAGTCACTGGGCCAGGTCTTTCCTGACAATAGAAATTTGACTCTCATCAAGGTGATGATATTGAAGGAAAAGGGAGAGGGAGAGAGAAGGAAAAACCATCATAATCCTTTTAAAAAAAAATAATATGGACTGCTCCAAGCCAAGTCTGATTCATCCATTAGATTTGCAATTTAACCCAGGAATGCAACAGAGGGGGTGGTGGAGTGGGTGGAATCTGTCCCTTCTCTGGATCCAAAGACTTCAGTTTCTAAAAAGAGTTGTTTTGTTTAAGAGGACTGCACATTTGTCAAGTCCTGTCTTGCCAAAGGAACTACAAGTTCTTTGCAGAAAACAGTCTCACAACAACAGTACACAAAAGATGTAAAACAGAATTGCAAAAGAGACTCCTTTTCATTAGAGGACTTCCAGGATTTTCAGAAGAGGCTGTCTCCATGTCTTCCTCAAGAGAAAAGAAACAGTTCAGGACCAGAGAGAGGGAAATCTGGATGTACTTGCAATTGACTCTCTGCATCTTCAGTAGTTTAGCACTAAATGTAACTCTAATGGGCTGTGTTGTCAAACTGCACCAGGATTTTGAGTGCAGTGCTGTTCTCTCTCATTTTGCTGCCCATTGCTTTGTAACACAGAAAAGGAATAAAAGCAGTGAGATCTCCCAGGTTCAGGTGGAGCAAATACTTCCCTTTGCTCTGTCTCTTTTCAGGCAGTTGGCCTTCAAACTTCAGTTAGAACACTACATGTCAGACACACAGGATTTGGGTGGATTCCCATGCATCTGACACAGGCTGCACACCAGCAAGCCAGGGTAGCAAACTGGAGTTTGGCTTTGTCACTCTCCATTCAGCCAGGGAGGAGAGAGGGAGCAAAATCTGCTGCTGCTCAGCTTCAGCATCTGCCAATTTGCACATTTTCTCTCAGCAGAAGGAGAACAAGAAGTAGGTTTGGAGAAAGCATTTTTTGCCCTCTCTGATTGCAGCCTTATTGCATGTCAGGGTTCAGCCTGCTTCAGTCGGAATCTTTCCAGAGGTGAGTAGAAAGTAAGGCGAAGTTGAGGTCCCCTCTGAAGTGTCACTACATTAAAATGCAAAATCATCCACAGAAATACAGATCAGCTGTATCAGCAGCAAAGACTGAAGATATTTAGCAAGCTTGAAGTAGGAGGCACAGCTACCCAAAGATGAAGAGAATCCTGGAGGTGACACAGCAGCATACTTAGGACTGCCTGGGAAGAGCTGCTGCTCTAGAAGTCACAGAGGAACCACGTTTCCAAATGGTAAATTTCAAGGTGTTCAAGTACACCTGCTCCAGAACCACCCAAGCATATCAAGCCACAGGTAAGAGCTAGGGGAAGACAAAGCCTTTTCTCACAGCTTTGTAGTGCAAAGGACCAGCTTTGTACATCTGGAAGCACTCAGCAATGTGCCATACACTGTTCCATGTGAGCTTGCCGAAGGTTCATGCTCCACTGGTCAGAGCATCCTGCACCACCAGCACTCATGGAAAGTTTAGTAACTTTTTCCATGGGAATCTCTTTCCCCACTCACCCAAACAAACAAAACAGGAACCAAAATCCCCTCTTTGCAGCCTTGTTACCTCTCAGGATTCAGCCACTGCCTGCAGCATCCCTTCCTACTGAGAACAGCAGGACTGCTCAGCCAGAGGCTTCGGCAGGAGTGTGGGTGGCTGCGGGTAGGGATTTTGCTAACAGTTATGCAAAGCTTTTTTACAAGCATTGGAACACACAAATATTTGTTTAAATGGCAAGGCAAGAAAAATGGCATGTTGATCTGCAAGGCACTGGCAGTTAAAGCAGAGGCAGGCCCTTGGTTGTATACCAGGTGAACATTTGTCTCAAGAAGCCAGTTTCATCAGCCCTGCTTTGGATGAGGTAAATATGCCTAAGGGTTTGCAGTTACCTTCAGCACTATTGCAACAGGGCTTGTGCACTTCAACACCATAACACCAGAAGCTTCATTTAAGACCACAGGGCACCTTACCTGTAGTTCTTGCTACTGTGCAATTGTTGTGGCATCCATACACAGAGAAAAAGGGGTCTTTAGTGAGTGTAATGAATGTATTTCTTCCATAAACTACCTCCTTGAAACATCTTGAGAGTGGTTTAAGGCAGGTCAAGAATTCTGAGTGGTTACTGCACTGAAGGGATGAGACCTGGAGGTCTCCAAGGATGAGCAATGCCAGTTCCTGTGATTACAGCAAACCCAACTCAGAACAGATACCATGATAAAGAGAAAGGGATGGGCAGAGCCTTCAAAGGACACTCATTTTTCATTGCCTATCAGCAGCAGCTCAATTATAGCACATGGTCTCCCCATGGGCTGTAATTAGACTTTTAGCTGTGCTCACAGGCAAGCATGTCTCAAAATGAGTTTCCGTTTGAGTGGAAATGACTGACTCCCTGCCACACATGCTGCAAGTCAGATGTGGCACTAGATGATCTCCAAGGTCCCTTCCAACCCCAAACCATTCTATGATCTTCTCTATCAAATGAAATAAAAGTATAAAATTATACACCCTCCTGCACACCTTGAATAGCCCTTTTGGTGTTAGCCTTTACACAAAGCCTGGCTCCAGTAGCAATTACCTGACAAATTAGAGCACTCAGGCAGCCCAGATACAAAATAATTCCTTCTGGTCACAGATGAATGATGCAGTTCTGAACAAGCAGCAGGGGAAAGGCCTGGGGCAGAAGCCTGGCAAACACACACAGACCACATACATGGAGGCTGCAGGTCAGTCTATTAACAAACACCTCTGCACCACTGCAGGAAAAGAAGGTGAAGGACCAGAACACCCAACCCAGCAGCTTTGTTCTGCTGAAGAGCCATGGCCACAAACAGCTGCTATTCCTTGCCAAGACAGTCAGCAGCTCTGCAGCTCCTTTAAAAACAAAGGCAACCCATGCTGTTAAATGTCCCTTTGGATGCAGGAGCTCCACAATTACCACCTGCTTCCTTAGCAACCCAAGTGCTCCAGAAAAGAAGGGAAAATAGACCAATTTGTACAAAGAAACAGAACTAGCACCAAGTGGTAATGCCTATCTTTAGCCTGGGTGCTTGCATTAAACTTCAGTGATTTTATGTAAGTAGTTGAACTGCTGGAGCAGGAAGCCACAAAGGTGAACAGAGAGCTGGAGCACCTCCCCTGTGGGGACAGCCTGAGGGAGATGAGGCTCTGCAGCCTGGAGAAGAGAAGGCTCAAGGGAGACCTTAGAGCAGTCTTCCAGTAACTGAAGAAGGTTACAGGAGAGTTGGAAGAGGCTTCTTATGTGTTTGTTGTAATAGGATGAGAGGGAATGGATTGAAGTTTGAGGAGCCCAGATTGAGACAGGGAATCAGGAAGAAATTCTTTCCAGGAGAGTGGTGAGACACTGGCACAGGTTGCACAGAGAGGCTGTGGATGCTTCCTCCCTGGAGGTGTTCAAGGTCAGCCTGGATGAGACCTTGAGCAGCCTGGGCTGGTGGAAAGTGTCCCTGCCCATGGAAGGGAGTTGGGACTAGATGATCTGTGAGGTCCCTTCCAACCTAAACCATTCTATTAATCTCTGAGTCCCTAACCTACCATTCCTACACCAAAACAAACACTCATTTTTCACTGTATTGCTCTCCTCCTACAGGCCCTTCCCTACATCTCTTCCTCACTGCCTCCCCACTGCCAGATCTTGCAAGAATTGGCACTCATGGGGTTTTTTTTGGGTTTTTTTTTTGGTGGTCTTTGCAGCTCAGGATTTCACTACTTCTGTACTTTATTTCTGTTAAGAACTCCCTCATGAAGTCTGCTCAGTCCTGGGATGCACCACAGTGCCAGTGTGTGACTTCATGCTTCAGCTCCTGCTTGTAGAAGTGGGAAAAGACCAAGCACATCTATGCTCTGTAGCATAAAAGGAGTTGGAGAACAGAGCTCACATGAGAGATGGGCAACAACTTCCTGGGCTGGAAGCAGCTTTCCATTCAGGAAGCTGGAAATGGTTTTCTCCACTCTGGTTCAATCAATGACTGTAGCCATCCTTGTGTGATGGAGTGAATGCTTTAGACCAACAGATTTGCCACCAAGAACTTCAAGGGCAAGTAGGGCAGGAGACTCATACAAGTGCATTGCCATAGCCAGGTTGGTTTTCACTGTTTCCATCATCCCTACAGCTTATCTTCCTCCATCTTCAAGGTACCCACAAGCAGCTTTCTTATCCATCTCATCATGACCTCCATACTTCAGGCAGTTGACAAGGTCTGGTATGTTGCCATCCATAAGTGGTTGCTGCCTTGCCACCACCAATTCCTGGGGCTCTTCTCCCTACTCCCATTGAACTCCAGCTACAGTTTCACAGCTAAGATCCCTTTGTTATCCACTACAAGCACTATGCAGTTTCCCATGAGCAAGTCCTGCTCTAGCTCACAGGAGGTGAGGGTAAAAACAGAGGTTTCTGCAGACAGGTGGCATGACATCAGGAACAAACCAAGCCAGCTTGTGATTCAGTTCAGATGCTGAACATAATGAAGTTGTGCACCTATCCTCCACATACTTTGTACCAAACTTCCAAGTCTGGTGTTACAGCTCACATTCTGATTCACAGAATGGTTTAGGTCAGAATGGACCTCAAAGATCATCCAGTCCCAAGCCCCCACCACAGGCAGGGACACCTCCCACTAGGACAGGTCACTCAAGGCCTCCTCCAACCTGGCCTTGAACACCTCCAGGGAGGGAGCAGCCACAACCTCCCTGGGCAACCTGTGCCAGTGTCTCGCCAGCCTCACTGCAAACAACTTCCTCCTAACATCCACTTTCAATCTCTCCTCTCCCAGTTCAAACCCATTCCCCTTGTCCTGGCATTACAAGACCTTGTCAAAAGTGCCTCCCCAGCCTTCCTGCAGCCCCCTTCAGATCCTGCAAGGCTACTCCAAGGTCTCCTGGAAGCCTTCTCTTCTGCAGGCTGCAGAGCCCCAACTCTCTCAGCCTGTCCTCACAGCAGAGCTGCTGCAGCCCTCTCAGCATCTTGATGCCCTCCTCTGAACTCACTCCAACACTTCCATGTCCTTCCTGTGCTGGGGGCTCCAGGACTGCACACAGGACTGCAGCTGGGGTCTGAGGAGAGCAGAGCCAAGGGGCAGAATCCCCTCCCTTGCCCTGCTGCCCACACTGCTCTTGTTGCAGCCCAGCACTCAGTTGCTGTCTGGGCTGCACTCACACTGCAGCCTCATCTTGAGCTTTTCCTCACCCCACGCCCCCAGGACCTGTTCCTCAGGGCTGCTCTCAGCCATTCCCCACCCAGCCTGGAGCTGTGCTTGGGATTCCCTGCCTTTAACTCATTGGGAAAGGTTATGCACAAGTTTCTGCTACAAGGAAAAGATTCCAAGATTCTCAGAATGTTCTATTCACATGAATTGGGACTAGTTGAGTTAAATTGATTTTTTTAAATGTGTTTATCCTCCACAGGGACCTCTTTCCCCCCCCCTTCCTTCAATGCTGATTTGCTGAAGCTGTGCCTATCCAATTCTCATTACAGAAATGCATGGAAAGCTGCCAAAAGAAGCGATGCCTTCTGGACTAAACAAGGGATTTATTACTGAGAAACCACAGCACAGGGTAAAAAAATCCATCACAAACTTATTGATTTAAACTGATTGTAAGTAATCACATGCAATTTATATTAAGTGAAACATACTGCCATCTAATTTAGAGTAAGTGAATTGAATACTACTACTCTGACTTCTGTTTAAAAGCAAACTCTAATTGATACCCAAATAGAAATAATTGAAGCTTTCAGAAACATGAATAATATATTCTTGTCTCTGTTTATTATGTATTGATAGGTCATTTTCACCCATTTGAACATAGTTAGACAGCAATTACAGGATTATATTTCAGCAGAGATTTATGTGTATAGGCCCGAGGGCAAGTTAAATAGAACTGGACAGAGTGTGGAGGAAAGAATTTGATGTGCAGGATGCAGTTTAAATGACCTTAACTCACTCTTAAGACAGAAGCCTCAAACTTTGCCTGTTTTACACACAAAACATAATAAAACAAAGTCATGCATTTTACCAAAACATGCTTCTCTGTCCTCCAGAGGAAGCTTCACAGGATGAAAATTATATCCTACAGCACAAGTTATCACTGTGGTACCAAACCTTCCCTCTGAGATCCCCTGCAGGGAATTGTGCCTGCCAATCTCCTTTGATATGGCACAGAACTGGATCTCAGCCTGCAGTGGTATTAGTCAGTGCAAAAGGTCAGTTTTCTTTCTAAATAAACTTTGGAAGGCATTTGCTGTATTTGCTTACATACTGATGGGTTAAAAACAGCAAGGAATGAGAAAAAAACCCCACAACAATCTTGTTCTGATCTCTCTTATGCTGTGAAGTCTGGCCATTAGTAGTTAAGGATATAAAATAGTTCTAAGGATAGAAAAAAGCCAGGCTGGAAGGGGCTCTGATGCAGTGTGAGGTGGCAGGGGGGTCGGAGCTAGATGCACTTCTAAATGAAGCACAGAGCGTGCCACCATGTCCAGTATTCAACAGGCTGCTTAGCTTTTGAAGATCAGAAGCCCACCTCCAGTTGCTCCTCATGGAAACTCCTTCTCAGGTCATATTTGAAGACTAACATGTAATGCCTCAATAGTGGCACTTAGATGCCTGATCTCTCCACCATCACCTTAAAAGGTTCACCAGAAACATTTCAGCTGTCCTTCCCACTGCAGCCTGGCTTTAGACAGCTCCTCATCAGCTGCCCATTTGCAGGAAAGTGCATTCCGAGTCTTATGTGAAGCTGAAAGCATAAAGGAGGTGTTCAGATGTCTTTCTGACAACTTGAACATTTTATTTTTGAAGTAATGCTCTAACATATGCTGCACTCCTGAATTTGAACCTAATCCTACAACGAGCTGCACATAAATGGAGCAGTTCTCTGTAACTAGCCTCATTACAACTCAATTAAGTCCATTTGCAAAATGCACTGGAGGACTGGGCCCTTAGGAGTGTGTTCAGTTCCTGGAGCTTATTAAATTGGTGGAGATCTTCAACAAGGCAACAGCTCTGCATCCAAATCATAATTTTACTCCTGGTTAGTACCAGCCACCTGTTAGCTGTTATTTCTGCACAGTTAGGCAGTTCATTTTATAAACTTTGCCCATTTTTATCATGCTTCTGGCTCTTGAAACCAAGCCCCTGATGAAACACTGCAGAAGCCTTTCTGCTTTCCCTCTGCTCTGAAGTGACACAACACTCACCTGCCATGGACAAACCTAAAGTACACCAGAGGGTATCCATGCCCCTCAGGTACATGCCAGGCAGGACTTAAACTCTAGGCAAGCTGCTAAGAGAAATAAAAACCTAATTTGCAAGCTCACTTTTTGTAGCTATCCCCTGCAAAGCAACAGTGTTGAGCATAGAGGGTTTTTTCCTGTCTAGCACTGTAGATGTTGCCAGGCCATAATAAGCCTGTTTGCACACAATTAAAACACTTGGTTGACAGCTCCAACCAAAAGCAGGTTCACTGGGAGCAGGTAGCTGAGCTGCTTTGATGAGCTTGCTTGCACTGCAAAGGATTTAGTCCATAAAGCAAAGTAAGGATATGTCAGAGGATCACAAAATAACTCAAGCTGGAAGGGACTCATAAGGAGCTCCGAGTCCAGCTCTCCGCTCCTCGGAGGAGCTCCGAGTCCAGCTCTCCGCTCCTCGGAGGAGCTCCGAGTCCAGCTCTCCGCTCCTCAGAGGACTATCTGCAGCTAAACCATATGATGAAGGCTGCTCTTCAGACCTTTCCTGAACTTCTCTGGGGACCCTGTTCCAGGTACAACCACCCTGTCCATGAACACCCTTTCCCTAACCTCCAGTCTGGACTTCCCCTGAAAGGTTTGTTCCATTCCCTGATGTCCTATTGCTGGTCACCAGAGAGAAGTTCAGAGAGGTCTCCACCTCCACTGCCCACCTTGAGGCAGGTGTAGACTGTGATGGATGTCCCCTTGCAGCCTTTGCTTCTCCAAGCTAGGCAAGCCAAGAGATCTCAGCTGCTCCTCCCAAGTCTTGCCCTGAATTAGCTTATCCACAAGCCTTGCACTGTTGTCTGGGGATAGTCTCAGGCTGAAACAACATTTGTTTGCAGTTCTGGAGCTAGCCACAGCCCAGCCTTCCAAAACATGTGCCTGTCATCAGCTCCTGCACTGTTTGTTCAAAAGAAGTGTGAGGAATTAGCAAGTTGAGCAGCAAGCAATCTTCCTCTGAGGGGTAAACTTATTTCTTTATTAGTAAGTAAAGCTTCAGCCAGAGATCAATTGCCACAAGGGAAGGGAGGGGATACAGTTCATTTTGCCAACGAATGG
This sequence comes from Semnornis frantzii, assembly GCA_013399775.1. Taxonomy (NCBI): domain Eukaryota; kingdom Metazoa; phylum Chordata; class Aves; order Piciformes; family Ramphastidae; genus Semnornis; species Semnornis frantzii. The sequence goes on along the minus strand of VWYK01126563.1, from coordinate 43,481 downwards.
CTAAGGCTGAGCAGATACAACCAGCATTTTTTCTCCTATATTTCTCTCTCCCCACCTACTCTCAACAGCTCAGCTATTTCTAGCCAGTCTCTGAAGTACATATGAGAAAAGCAACAAGCCAGGTGTGCTGGTTTGAGGCTAATTGGAATATTTTAATAGAGAAAATTATATTACAGGCTGTGAAAGGAAAACACTGGTGATGTCTGCTTCACTCATAGGCTTGCTGAGGTGTTTAAGAAAAAGTACTCAAAACCAAAGATAAGTCAGTGTCTCTTGGGCACAGTGTCTCGGGCAGCCTAGCTTCTCTCTGCTGAGTAACCTCACTAACCACTTTTCTTCTAACCCCCCCGGCCAATCCTCCAAATTCACCTTGCACATAAGGCAAACCTTGGGGTAAGGTATAGGGGTGGGGAGAAGGTGGAATGGTGGTTGGGAGCCCCTCCTGGGGTCTCTGATTTCTGGGAGGGGAATTGTGTTTCTCTATTACCTTTACCTTGTATATTTCTGTAAATATTCTTGTATATAGTGTATATCTCTGCTTGTATATTGTGCTGAGCTGTAAAGAGAGCTTCAGTCCTTAACTTCCAGCCAGCTGAGTTCTAGTCTGGGGGATTTTACAAAGTGTAGGTGGGCAGGGAACTCCCAAACCATGCCAGGAAAATAGAAAACAAAAAAAACCCCAACCCACGAGCTGACAACAACCACAAAAACCCAACACAGAAAAGAAAGGTTCAGTGGATCAAATGCAGAGAGGAAAGTCAGGCACTATCTCCCAACAGGAAATGGTGAAGTGCTCCATTTGAGAACTGACTCTGGGCATCAAAAGCTGCTCACAGTAGGATTGCTTCTGAGCTGAGCTTCACAGGTTACAGCTGCGGTCAGTGGGAAACAAGGGTCAGGCAATGCTTTCACGGCAGAGCGGCAGCAATAGCACATCCTCCTTCTCTGTATTCCATCTCTGATGTGCAAGCAAGAGCTCTTCAGAAAACTGACATCAAAAGGCATCCTAAAGCCAGGGTTTGGTGTTGTGGCTAACCCATTTCCCTCTGATTTAGGTCGTTGTGGAGCACAGGGCAGCAAACCTGGGATTTCCTGAGCCAAAACAGCTTCATCTGCTGGTACACTGCTAACACTACACAAAAACCTGACTGCTGCTAGTCTTAACACCCCCCATATCCAAAGTGAAGGAGCAGTGTCTCTCAGCTTCACCTTTAGAAGGCTGTTCTAGCAAAAGCTATTTGCCCTTTCTGTTGCACTGCAGTAGTTTGACACTTTCTGCTTTTCAGTACTAAAGTAACTCCACTGCTAATAACGTCAACAATGCAGCACCAGAGGACAACAGCAGCACTGACATCCCTTAAGAGCATAAGAGACACTGAATGAAGTTCAGACATGCTTAAGTTGTTGAAGCAGCAGTTAATATTTGCTTTCTCTCCAGGACAAAAGGAAGCAATTCTATCAAAGGACAAGTTATCCTAGAGACTGCAAGCCCATCATTCCCAGCATCTCTGACACAGACCACTGCTCTGCTGCTCCATATGGTAACAAGGCTGAAGTCTTGAGAGCAAACACAGTCATGTCAGAAATGCAGCACTCACTCCCACTTCAGAGGAAAATCAGATTCTCCTCAGCACGAGGGACTAGCTGTTTTGTGCTAACAGAGGACACCCCAACCTCACCTTTCTTAGACCTAAGCCCCATCCACAAGCTCCAGCCTCTTCCAAGCATGGTTTGGAACTTTTTTAACACTTGCACTTCAAAAAAAAAAAAAAAAAAAAAAAAGGCAGCTCTTGCACCATCCAGCTCAACCCTCCAGCTCCTGTCCCAAGCCATGCATAGCTCCCCAAATCATGCTCCTTCATTTCCACAGGGCTTCCCTGCACTCCCTGCCTTGGCAACTCTGATCCCCTAAGAGACAGCTCCAGGCCTCGACTTTGCAAATTCCTGACCTTCAGGCTGCACAGAAATCCTCAGCAATCACCCCAAAAAGCCCATGGGCAAACCTGGAGATTCCAGCTCCACAGTCCTGTCCACAGGTGTTCAAAACTATGCCTAGATGCACACATATGACCTCTAAGAGGTCATGGAGCAAGCAGAGGGGACAGGGTTCAGCCAGCTGCTGCTGCAAGCACTCCCAGCCCTGACCCACTCTCCTCCTTCCTTTCTCTTCCTGCCCGTGCTGTGGTTGTGCCAAGTATTTCACAGGGCTCCCAGGGAAGTGATACCCTGGGGAAAGCCAGGTGGTAGGAAGTGAATATGGAAAAGGCTTCAAGAGGAGTTCAGATGAAGTGCTACTGAAAGTTGTTTGCAGCCTACATGAGAGCTGGTGCAGGAACACCTTTCTAACACAGGAAAGCATCACGAAAGCTTCCTTTCTCAAAGCTGCCACAACCTTAGACCACTGATCAGATATTAGATGCAAAGTAAAGGAAATAAACCACTAATATTTCAAGATGAAGCATGTCCTGGCATTAAGTGCCTGGTTGCAAAAGCTTACAAGGGAGCAAAGAGTATCAGACCAGCCCAGCTCAACCCAAATCCAGTACCTGAACCCAGAACTCACCGCCCTGCTGGGACTGGTCACAGCTTACAACAGCAAAGATATTGGCTCAGGAGAAGCTTCAGAAGATGATTAAAAACTCCAGTACAAAAATACTTTTTGTAGAGATTACTTTGTCCCCACTTTTGTTTTTATTTTTTTTCCCCCCTACAGAAGGCAGGACACTACCCAGTCTTTGAGTGTGCAAGAACCCCAGCTTGGTTTGGTTGGGGTTTTGGTTTGCTTTAGGGTTTGGTTTTGGGTTTTTGTTTGTTTGTTGGTTGGTTTTGGGGGTTTTTTTTGTTTTTTTAGTAACTTCAGCCTGCAGAAAAATTTGGAGGCTCTGACTCTCCACCATCAGAAACCGAAAGACAAGAAAGTGCCACAGGGTGTGTGCTGTCCTGAGTTGTGGCTTTAGCCTCAGGAGGATTTAAGGAACAAAATAGAACTGAAGTCAGTGTAAGGTAGTGTCAAATAACAGCAATCACATCTTCCTCTGGCATCCCTGTGGCAGCCTCCACACACACCTTGTGTTTACAGCCTGTTACTCTCTGATGGTTGTCCTCTCCTTGCTTATGCTACAGCTCATTTCAAAGCAGTGAAATGTTGATATTGAAGGTGAAAGAGAAATTCATCTGTGTGATGCAAGCTGGCACAGAAGCTGTCGAATTGAGGAAGTGTCTTACAGCTGCCACAGTATAATGAAAATACTCTTTAAAACTCTGTGACAACAGCAGAGTGAGACAGAAAACAAAGCTGCCTACACCTGGAGGCTGTGCCCTGTGCATGTGAACACATCAGCCTCTGCTCTGGACTGCACAGCCAGCCTGAGCTGGGGGAAGCCCTAATTGTAAAATGCTGGGTCAATAGCACAAAGGGGCAGCCAGAACAGTTTGCTTCCCATTTCCCCGAGTCAAAAAAGTCATTATCGCAGCACTGGTTTAGAGGAAAGAGTAGAGCTGCCAGGATGCCGAGTGTAAGTGGCTTGTTGCAGAGGATCCGTCTGGGACACCATCTCCCCTGCACAAGACAGCAGCTGGGGCAGGACAGATGGAGCCTTGCACAGCCTCGGAGCCACACAAAGGCGAACAAAGGCAGATTAGGTCGGAGGAAGCCTCAGCTCGTTTGAGGGGGAGCTGAAGAAGATCAGCGCCCAGCCCAGCGCACGATTCCAGGCTTGTAGAGAACACAGTCTGCATAACGAAGAGGCTCTTTTAGGAATCAAAATAAAGATGCACACAAAGCTTGAACCTCTGCAGAGTCCATCCGCAGCTGAGCTTGCACCTCTGACTGTCAAAATGCTCTCTTTACACAGAGGATCAAGACGGGTTCTGCTTTGCCAGAGTTCCTGGAAAGCTGCTGATAATTGCAGTGAATCAGACTTTGCCTCATTGCAAACATTTCTCGACTCTCAGAAAGCTTCAGATTTATATGCTTTAGACACTTCAGGAGAGATTTTCACAGGTCACCAGGGAATTTGGCTCTTGAGCTCTTGCCAGGAGTTTGAACATCGAAGTGTAAGCGCAGGCGAGCAAATATTTGAGGTATTTAACCTCCCCCGAAGGTACCTAAGCTAAGCACCCAAGCGACTAAACGCTTGCAAACCCAGAAGCTTCAGATTTTGGGAGGTCCTTTATGTCAGGATTTTGTTGGTTGGTTTAGTGGGGGCGTTATCCAACACCTTCACCTTCAGTGCTTATCCAGTCAGCAAGGCTCACTGCTGCTGCATGGCAGAGCACAACCAAGCCTCAGGACTTTTAAGCACTGTGGTGATTTTAAACAAAGTCCAAGGGCGATGGTGGAAGAGAAAGGGCACCTCGTACAGGCTGCTCTGAGGCCAGAGAAATTATGGGACTGCAGTTAAGAGTGGAAGATTGGTATTATCAAATCAATACCACACAATAAATACAGTGCAAGTGTTCATCCAATTAGCTGAGTGGAGCAAGATGAATGTGGGGGGTAGGAGCAAAATTGCAAGAGTGTGAGGGACTAAAATGAAATGTACCCAAAGGAGAGGGCAAGGTAAACAGTATGCTCAACCAAGCCAGTGGAGGTTTGCTGACTATGTGCTGTGTGAAAACTTCCAAGGTCTTGCAATGACAGGACAAGGGGCAATGGGTTTAAACTGGAAAAGTGGAGACTGAAACTGGGTGTTAGGAAGTTCTTTGCAGTGAGGGTGGTGAGACACTGGAACAGGTTGTCCAGGGAGATTGTGGCTGCTCCCTCCCTGGAGGTGTTCAAGGCCAGACTGGAGGAGGCCTTGAGTGACCTATTCTAGTGGGAGGTGTCCCTGCCTATGGCAGGGGGTTGGCACTGGCTGATCTTCGAGGTCCCTTCCAACCTTACCATTCTATGATTCCCCTAAACATAGAGGTGGTCTCAGCACTTTCAGAGCTTGTATCCCAGAGCCAACAAGGACAAAGCACAAGTTTGTCCACAAGTGGAAACACAACAAAGTCCACATCCTGCAGACAAATCTTGTTAGGCTGTTTGCTAAATCCCATTGCACTGTAATACACTGGAAAGCAAGAAAACTATCACCGTGAGGAATCTAGCTGCTTGCAGAGGCTTATTAACTTGTACCACAGCCCACATGTCCTCAGTGAATACTCAGATCTAGCGAGGAACTATGAAAATAATGGGGAGGAGGCGGTGGCCAGGCTAAGAAAAGAACTCACAGCTGAGGAGGAACAGGTATTTCAGACAGCTACCAACACTTACAGCAGAGAGCTGAGCTAACTGTGGGTATCAGTTTGCGCTGCACCACGAATCAGTGGCCATTATCTGCAGGAGAGGAAAGCAGCCTGCTAAGCATTCATTTCAGTTAGGCAAGCCAGTAAAAGGGAAACTTCTCCCTCGGAATGTTTAAGGAGAAGCTAATGAAGACTGACTTATGCATGCATTTATTAAAATTTTCTCAGGACTGAGCAGCTCTACTTTTAGGTTTGATGTGCAGCTCGAAAGCAAGGCAGCAGCCAAGCCGTTAGGAAGAACACCATCTCTTTAGAGGATTAGGAATTAAGTTAACTGCACATGAGAGATAAAATAGTGGAGTGCTTGTCTTTATTCTTCATAATAAACCAGAAGGCATTGGAGCTACACAGCACGATTAACTTCTTTCAACTTCTCACTATTGCTGCTGAGACAGCAACACGGCAGCCTCACAGAGACATTAAAAATACAGAGCGATTAAGTTAAAATTAAGTGAATTTAGGGCAGGGGGGAAAAAATGCTACATTGCAACCCAGGAGAGATAAGTCTTTTGTTCATGTAAAGAGCAGCCTGAGTAGTGGTAGCACCAATATCCTCCAAACAAAAGTCATTCACAGTGTGAAGTGATCAGCCCTGGAGTTTTACAGGTTATTTTGCGTCTCTCCAATCCTCACTCATGCTTCATCTGGCTGCTTGGTCTCCTGGTAGGCACTGCTGGTGATGCCTACCGAGCTGGTGGGAAAGATGACCCTAGGAAACCACTGCTGAGGTCTCATATCCCCCTCTTTACTAGCACCATGCAGTCTTGAAAAGTCCTCTTTCTCAGACTCGGGGTCTTAACTTACAAACTCCTCTTACAAACGTGACAAAAGAAACTCCAAACCGAAACCGACCCAAACAACAAAACAGCACTGAAGTCTGAGATACAGAGATGCTGCCATGGCACAGTGCCCCAGCCAGCCCTGCTCAGCAGGGGAGGTCATGAAAGGATTCAAAACTCCCTTGGCATAAAGCGAAACAACACCGAACAAGTTGAGTTCGTTAGAGCCAGTGAAAACTCTCGGCAAGAGACAGGAGCAGAGGGGAAATGGGAAGGAAAAGGAGAGGGGGAAAGAGAGAGTTAAGAAGTGAGAGAAAAAGAGATGACCACTTCTTGGATCCAGAGCCCAGGTCCTTCAGAGTTGCACGTACATCCCATCAGAGTATCCTGTGGTAGACGCAACACACGGACCCAGAGAGCTGTGGTCCTTTTGTACCCTTTTGGTTGGGTCTCTCCAGAGGTGTGCAGCGCCTGTCACGCGTGGGTTTAAAGAGGGAGTTTCCTCTGCAGAAACCATCTCTTTGTTAAGCCTGCAGCTCCCCTCCAGAGCTATTAAGGCCATCACCCTGTCTATTCACCGCCAGGTACTCACACCTCCTTTGAGACAATCGAATCATTATGGGTTGCGGAGCTGCCCTGCCACAAGCATTGTTTAGAGACAATAGCCCAGCCCTCTATCATAGATACTAAACAAACAAGGACCATTTGTGATCATTAGGAAACCAGACCAATAGACCAACGCAGACCAAAAATCATCAGCAAGACCCAAGACTTACCAAGATTCCAGGGAAAAAAACAGGCTCCACGAGTTGGGTAGAGTTCTCTCTTCAATGTGCTTCTGCAAGCCTTCCAACTATCCTACATGGCTCGGGGAGATACTTGGTCTATCCATCCTGGTTTAGGACGACTGAAGTAAGAGGAGAAACAAAGTAAACCTCCCAAACTTTCTCTTCCTGCGAGCTTTAGCTGCAGCTGTAACCCATTAGCAAACATTGCCTCCTTTCTCCCATGCTATCACCTCCCACCTGGGAGAGGCTCGCCCGAAAGGAAGGCAGAACTCTCAGTTTGAGCATCCATCACTTCACTGTAAAGTGCTGCTTTACTGTCTGAAAAAGCTGGGCCACTAAACCACTGAAAAAAACTTCTGGCACCAAAGCCCATCGTGTTAAGGCAAGGCTGTATCCTCGGCTTTGCACAGTCTGGGTCGTTTCAGGAAAAGCTGCTTTGCTAACCAGCTCTGAGCTATGCAGTCGAGCACAGGTGACTCAGATCCAAGACTAAGCAAATAGCCCTACAGGGAACAGCTGAAGCCACCACAGCACACAGCAGCTGCTTGGAGGTGAAGCACCCTCCTGGTGCAGTAGGCAACAGCTCCCTTTCACATCTTATTTCTGCAGCAGCAGAAATAAGCAAAGTATCAGAGCCCTTTCAGCTAAATATGATGTGTTATCTGTGGAAGACAAGCCTTAGCCAAGCATATGAGGGTCACTGAGTATTTGGAGTTTTGTGGTGTCCTTTAGGCATTACAGCTCAGCTGCAAAGAGGGCTCAGGACCATGTGCACACATTCAGTGTGCCAGGCTGTACCCTGAGGTGTTTGTCACCTAAGCACATAGGGCAGAATTAGAGCTGCTGAAAAATATTCCAGAAAAACACTGGGAAAAGGCAATAAACCAAAACTAAAATCCTTCCTGGAAACATCATATCTTCCAACAACAGGGGTGAGTCCCAGCAGGCTGCAGGGATTTCACAACATCACAGGCAGAGATGACACAAATTACCTGAAAGGGCTTTTGGTTTAGCAGCCTTTGGAAACTGAGGGCTACTGAAACTGGCAATGCTTGCAAATCTGGGGTCTGTGCACCTCTGTGCTGGTTTGAGGCTAATTGGAATATTTTAATAGAGAAAAGCATATTAAAGGCTGTGAAAAGCAAACACTGGTGATGTCTGCTGCACTCATAGGCTTGCTGAGATGTTTAAGAATAAGAATACAAAGAAAGATAAGACACTCGGGCACAGATGCTCTGGGGCTGTCTAGCAGCTTCTCACCTTCTCCTCTCTGCCAAGTAACCTCACTAACCACTTTCCTTCTAACCCTCCTGGCCCATCCTCCAAACTCATCTTGCCTGTAAGCCAAACCCTGGGGTAAGGTGTGGGGGTGGGGAGAAGGTGGAAGGGTGGTTGGGAGCCCCTCCTGGGGTCTCTGATTTCTGGGAGGGGAGTTGTGTTTCTGTATTCCCTTTACCTTGTATATTTCTGTAAATATTCCTGTCNCATCACAACCTCTCAGGGAAAATATGAGAAGTGATCCTTTGGTTAGATTTCAAACTAAAAATACTTTAGTTAGAAACTACTCTGGGTTCCTCTGGACTGAAATTTTTGGATACCTGAAAGTCCAGATACTGCACAGACCCAGTTATTGACTTAATAGCTTTGAGAAAATTGGTCTGGAAGTCTGGAGCAAAATGAAGATTTGAGAGAGAGCTGAATCCTGAAGCTGGTATGGTCCCAGCTCCCTGGTTGCTCTGTGGTTGAACAGTCTCTGACTGTAGCTGTGCTGGGACTTGAGAAACCTTCATTTGGGGTAGAACAGTTCAAAATGACATTTCCTGTTTTGTCTTTTCAAGTTACCAGGAGAGTTTCATTCCCCACTCAGAACAGTGACTTTTCTTGTTCATTGTTTTCACAGATCTACAATACAATGCAGAATAAAAATGGAAAGTTTGGCTCATTTTGATATTGGGTAAACTGTGTAAGCCTGCAAGTCCCTTAGTGAACTGAAAAGACAATACAGAGCTCCAAAATCCCAGACTGAAGCCATTGCCAGATAGCCTGCTCCCTTTGGATCACACATTTGGAATGGGAGTGCAGCAGCTGTAGTGCCAGAATCCAAATAGATTATTTCCCCATAACTTTCCCAGTAACAGCTCTAATAATTTTTTTCATACCTGTATCAGATTTGGGATTCCTCTGATGCTCAGGAGCATAAAAGTTTATCTTTGACAGGTCTTCAGCTACCTACAGGAAGATTTACAAGTTTCATCAGCCCCTGTCTGCACCACTTGCAGCTACAGAAAATGGCATAAAAAAGCATTTTATTTTGGGACTAAATATTCTATTATGTGCAAATCCTTCCCATTCACTACCTTTTAGATTTCCCCATTAGGCAATGCTCTGTCCCTTCCACAAAGGCATAAATATCCTCATAATACATCCTCTCCCAGGCTGGTGTTGAAGTACTGCTTTTATAGCTATATTTATAGGCTACTATTCCATATTTGCCAATATGCAAGAGATCCAAAAAAAGCTGTCAGAACTTCTTGAAGACAGCCACATGCCCAAATGAAAACAGCAACCCAATCATAGAATGGTAAGGTTGGAAGGGACCTCAAGGATCATCCAGTTCTAACCCCCTGCCATAGGCAGGGACACCTCCCACTAGCACAGGTCACTCAAGGCCTCATCCAACCTGGCCTTGAACACCTCCAGGGAGGGAGCAGCCACGACCTCCCTGGGTAACCTGTGCCAGTGTCTCACCACCCTCACTGTAAAGAACTTTCTCCTAACATCCAGTCTAAATCTTCCCTCTCCCAGTTCAAACTCATTGCCCCTTGTCCTGTCATTACAAGACCTTCTCAATAGTCCCTCCCCAGCCTTCCTGTAGCCCCCTTCAGATACTGGAAAGCTACTCTAAGGTCTCCTGGAAGCCTTCTCTTCTGCAGGCTGCAGAGCCCCAACTCTCTCAGCCTGTCCTCATAGCAGAGCCGCTCCAACCCTCTGAGCATCTTCATGGCCTCCTCTGGACCCACTCCCAACACTTCAGCATCCTTCCTGCGCTGGGGGCTCCAATGTTCCTTCATAACAGCCAAAACTGAAGTCAAGCATTCCAAATGAAGGAAAACCCTACAGTTTTGCACTTCACCATCATATTTTGTCTTTTGTCCATTGCAGTGCACGTATTTGAAAGGGTCTTTTTTCCTTTCTTGGTGACTTAGGCATGCAATGTGTTAGCCTTTCACAGAAATTTCACTGGGATCTGGTTTGAAATGAAAACCACTGAATCACTGACAAAAATAGTGCCACAGAGCTATCTTCTTATTTCTCAGCTGGCTTCCCAGGTTCAGCAAGTGTTTAATTCACAGAGCAAAATGCCGCAGGCATTTGTATGCAAGGAATTTTGGAAGTGGGGAAAAAAACAAAGACATTGATGGTTTAGCCCTTGAGTGACAGGCAAATTCATTGAATCATAGAATGGTAAGGTTGGAAGGGACCTCAAAGATCATCCAGTTCCAACCCCTTGCAGGAACACCTCCCACTAGTACAGGTCACTCAAGGCCTCCTCCAACCTGGCCTTGAACACCTCCAGGGAAGGAGCAGCCACAACCTCCCTGGGCAACCTGTGCCAGTGTCTCACCCCCCTCACTGCAAACAACTTCCTCCTCACATCCACTTTCAATCTCCCCTCTGACACTTCAAACCCATTGCCCCTTGCCCTGGCATTCCCAGACCTTGTCAATAGTCCCTCCCCACCCTTCCTGGAGCCCCCTTCAGATCGTGGAAGGCTACTCTAAGGTCTCCTGGAAGCCTTCTCTTCTGCAGACTGCAGGGCCCCAACTCTCTCAGCATGTCCTTATAGCAAAACTAAAGTTGTCAGAGATACATGCAAAAAACCCTAAGGCCCAGTCCAATCCCACAGTACTCTAGGTGCCAGAATTTCTTGGAAGTCATGTAAATGATCCATTAGAGACCCAACCTCTCTATGCCAGATTTATTGGGAACAGGCTGGTGTCTATTTCATTAGGCAGTCTTGGTGCCAGTCAAAGTGAAATTGACTGAGCCAAAAGTGTGGAGACAGGAAACGAATTAATGGAGTTTGGAATTTGAAGCAATATAAAACTATTGCAGCCATCACAGAATAGTTCTTAAAATATGATGCCCACTTGGACTGTAATTCCTTCAACCAAAGCATAAAACTAAATAACCTGCCAAAGCAGACTTAACTGCATTGCTAATGGGTATTGGGAAATAAAACTGGGGGGAAAAAAAAAAAACAACACCCCAAACCCCAACCAAAACCACCATGAGGAAACCTCTCATTTAGAATTTCTAATACTAGATGTAAAAGCTTTTTACAGGAGGAAAGAAAGGGCAGGGAGAGAGTCAAATGCACCAGTTCTCCATGAGACTTTCTTAAGACTGCCCAGCAAGGTAGAACAGAAATCAAACCTGAAGCCTCTGGCCCTTTGCTTTGAAACACAGTTTGAAAGCACACAGTCATCTGCAGGAACATGCTGCAGAACAATACACATTGTTTTACCACATTGATTTACCTCCACACAACTGGGGAGAGAACCAATTTTACCTCTACTTCCACAGTCTGGCTGTGTCCCCATGTCACCCACACTCATGAGCCCTGCTGCCACACCAAATAGATATGATGTTGGGATCCACATTAATTTTCAGTTCAGAAATACCTCTGAAGGCTTCTTACACACACAGTGGAGCATCTTGCTCATCCTGGTACAGAAATAGAGTGCCTGCTGGAGTCAAGCTGCCCAACGCCTGGTGTCCTGCTGGCTGGCCATCCAACATGCTGCCTCAGCTGGTGAGAACCTGCCAGGGTGGAATTTGAGCCAACTTTTCCCACTCAAACTTTTAAAATGAAACATAGTTTTGATGAAGAAAAAGGGTGACTTTTGCTCCCCACCATTTTGCTTTCTTAATTTCAGACAGAAGTGGGGAACTAAGCAGGCTCTTAGAAGCAACGAGTTGAATGTAGGTGACCAAAAGTTGAATAAAAGGAGAGGAGGTTGTCATGGTAGGCCTAGACAGGCCAAATTGGGTTTATACCTTTCCTGGCTTGCCCAGGCATATTTTTCTGCTCTCCTTCCTGCTGTTTTGGGGGAGAGCAACGGCGGGAAAAGGGACAAAGGGCCTGGTGCCACTGAGTCTGGGGTCCGTTGCCTGCCCAGACCCTGTGGTAAACAGGGTGCACGGGGCAGCCTTGTGCAGGGCCCGTGTTCTTCCCGAAGAAGGGTGGAGCAGGCCTATGGTTCCACCTAATATGGGCAAATCTTGGCTAACTGCCATTTCATTGGCTGTCCTGTGTCCAAAGGCCCATTGGTCTCGGGCTGCAGTGGATAAAAGGGAGGTCAGCAGAGAGCATGCTGCCTTTGCCTTTCGGCCTTTGCCTTTGCCATTACACGGTGTGCCGTGCCCGTGCCTGTGATACCTCCACGCATTTGGCCTGCACTGCCAGCGTGACTGCAAGACGTCCTGCCTGTACCTGGAAGCCTTCTGCCCAGACGGAAGCCCTGGAGAGAATACAAATCGTCCAGAGAGCCAGGAACAGGTCAGAGATCGTCTGCCTCCTTCCCCAGAAGCCCAGGGGAGACTCTAAAGCCGCTGACGGCTACCGACAGTAACCCCGCCTTGGGTACTGTCAGATAATAATTTTGTGGGTAAATGCCAAAGCCTCTTGTAATTATTGGTTGCCTTCTGCCCTAAGCAGAAAGTTGCTCCTTTATGTCCTATGCTTATCTAGTGAGCAAGCGGTATACTGACCGCAAAGCCTCCTCTTCTAGTTTATATCGAGTTTAATTAACGTATATATTTAATTACTATTTCCAGATTCTGTTATAACCTGTACATAGTTTCCATAACATTGCTAAGAGCCTGTTAATATTATTATTAAATGGTGATTGGGGTGATGCGAGTTCTGAATATTTAATATTAATAAACTGTTAATATTTTTATATATCATCTCGCATTAACTAATTTACCCCATCCCTTACAGAGGTGTATGTGGTTTCTTTCCCCCCCTTTTTTAACTTGATTTCTTACTTTTAATCACTTTCAGACAGAGCTGCTGACTGTAACAGTGACCTTCCCCAGCATTCCTGCTATATCAGGAACTGCTGGTCCAGCTGGCTGGCAGAATGGGACCCACCAGCCTGCAGTTTGTCCTTGGGATGGTTGGCAGGGGATGAGACACAAGGGACAACCTTCAGAGGTGCTGGCAGAAAGTTTCTTTCAAAGCTACCAACGTTGTGAAACCCCAGCCCATTGTACCTGCACTTTGTCCTACTTTATTTTTCCATCACCACAGGCAACGTATGAGCTGACATTTTCTCCCCAGTCTTTACTTCAATTTGCTCAGGATGTTTTTCACGATGCCTTCCCCAAAACAGCTCCCAACCCAGACTCATTCTGACACCTTGCCGGTCAAAAATCAGAAGCGGGGCCGCGGAGATGTGTGGAGAGCGAGAGGCACAGCCGCCTGAGCGGCACTGGCTGCCCGACACAGGAGCTCCCGACATATAGGTTCCATTTGAGGGCTTAAACGCAGCTCCAAACCACCAACCCCAAGCAGCCCTCGGCTGGGGCTTGAGCCGCGGCCGTGCGGAGCTCCCCGCAGCCCGCCAGGCTGGGTCGGTGTCTCCCCCTAGCGCCGGGACGGCGCAGCGCCGCCGCCGCCGCCTCGGCTCTGTTTTCTCACTCCTGCACTGCCCTCTGCAGCTCGACTCCCGGCCCTGCCGGCGCCAACCAAACGGCTCACGCCGCGGAGAATTGAGGAAAAGTAAAATAATAAAAATATAAGGAGCCTAGAGGGGGTTTCTTCCAGTCAGGAAGGACTGGTCAGAGCAGACACACATCGTTCCCTGGGACAGCGATGCTTCAGGGGCTTGGCTGCCTCAGTGCCAATGCAGGGGCTCTCTGCACGCACCTGACAAGAACCTCTCTCATTGGCACACGAAAAGATGCCAGTTTCAGGAGGCATGAAGCCATACTAAAGACAATCAACGAGCTTCTGCAAGCATGGCACCAGCTGGATGTGTTTCTGCCCCACAGTAGCACACTTTTAGTTTATAAAGAGGTAGCAGAATCATGGGACCGAATAACAATTTTCTAGTCCCTAGAGGATTTTTAACCTTGCAGTCCCCAACCTAGGACTCTCCAGTGCTTGGTAACCTTTTCAGTGAAGGGTTTTTTACTAATACTCAATTTAAAACTCCCCTGGCATAACCAGAGGCTGTTGGAGAAAATACAGAGCAGAAGTTTGGGTAAGGACCATCACAGTCAGAGATTCAACAATTCTTAGGTTTAAGACTAGAGCAAAATTCTGAGGCGTTGCAGAAGAGCATGGGATTTGAAACACTTTTCAGGACTTGGGTTTGACTGTTTCCCAAGGGATGAGTCCAGTGCCTGGAATGATGTGGAGTGGAGTTAACATCTTAGCCACCACCGTGCATAAGAAGTGGCATTTTTTTATTGCAGCACTGGGCACATGGTGGATTGCTCCTGCAACCCATCTGCATTGCTGAAGAGTTTTTGCAGTTATTTCTGCATGAACCTTTACAAAGTAACACCTACCCAATACAATTATTCCTCCTACCTATTTACACATTCACCAGGCACGATTCACTGAAACATTTGTGTGTGTCTGTGCTTGCATGAGGGTCTGGGGTCTCCCAAACCTCCTCCTTGTATCATTTTTTATGGCACCCAGCACACTTTTGATGTTTTTTCTCCCACCTTTAGTTCCCGACAAATGAAATGTCCAACGAGTATTCTTCCTTATCTATCGGTGGTTCACATATTTGAGCTAAATCGATTAGGAGAGGAAGGAAAAGGTTCAAAAAGAGCTAGCCACAAAACCGATGCCTTGTAACAAACCAAATATATTCAAAACACGTGGTAAAACAGGAAAAAACCAAACATCTGGAGACTAACCAATGTAATGAGAAACTCAAGGTCTCCAGGAAAAGAAAGAGAAAGAAGCACCAAAGCTTTGCTCAGTCCTGTTCTTTGAAATGCAAACAGCTCTCAGACCTGGCCTTTGAAATGCAAGCCTAAGGTGGCACCACCAGGAGAGATGCCCAGTGAGCTGGGTCAGGAGGCACAGACACACCTGCCTGCTCCGACTGGATTTTTGCTAAGCAGATTCTTTGAAGCAACAGATTTGTATCCTGCTGTGGTATGCAGTGATGTATTTACTGCTGCAAAGCTCCAGATGCTCTGTAAGCCACAATAATACAATTAAGTGGAAAATGAGTCGTTTAAACCCATAATGACTACCATAGCATGACTCTGCTGACAACAAACCACAATGCCAGTGCTGCAAGGAGGATCATACATGTTCATCAGAGCTGCAGCCCCAGGCCCCCTGAGCCACTGGAGAGAGCCCAGCACGGGGCAGCACGGCAGCTGGCTGGGGAGGGTGTGAGGACCTTCTGCCCTCCGTGGGGCACAGGAGTGCCAGCCACAATGTCCTCAACACCACATTCCACCCTGCAACCACAGATCCACCTCACTGCTTGGCTTTGTGAAAACTTCATTCGTGGCTCCCAGGTGAGCAGAGCTGAGCACACAGATTTCAGCTGAAGCAGTAGGGGCAGCCCACCCAAAGCAGACTGCAGTTCTGTCAGACCAGCAGCCCAGGGGCTCACACCATAGAGGCCTGGGAGCAGGGTGTGTGTAGGACTGCCACCCATTCCAAGGGGACTGAGTCCTGGTCAGACACCAGGCAGGCTGTGCCCATGTGGTGCTTGCTGTGGCTTCTCTGGAGGACAGGCAGGTGTGGCACCTGGCTTTCTTCTGGGAAGGGAGAAGCTGGCTTTGCCAGGCCCACTTTGTCTCTCAGCCTGGCCAAAAAGCAGCTGGGGCCATGCTTGGCTGACTGCTCCTCAGGCTTTGCTCTAGGATGTGCCCCTCGAGGCAGGCAGTCCCCTGTGAGAGCCAGGAGATCTTTCAATGCTGACACGGTGAAGAGGACTACTGCAGAAAATGAAAAGCCAGGGCCAAGTTTTCTGCTGGTTTGAAGCAAGCATTCCTGGTGATTTTAAACAAACCATCTTAATTTATGTCCTTAGAAAATGTGGCATCTGCAAATGAAGCAACTCTCTTGCATAGTCCCTGGCTAACCCCTTCAAAAGTCAGGTCATGGAGAAAACAGACTAATACCCTCTTCAGTAAAGCTGAGGCTTTGAGGAGCTGACAGACATTAACTCATATCTTACAGAGTACTTGTTACACAGAAGCATCTTTTATTGCCTCGAGATAAGCAATGTGCTTTGCTGCTAGACTGCAGCACTATGCAATTTCAACTTAACTATGATTGCCTTTAGCTAGCTGAATGCTCTTGGTCTGGACCACTTCTAGTCCTTCTCATCCAACGGGATAAAGTGAGGTCACTTCTGATTCAACTTGAGCAGTGCCTGCCACAGCACCGCTGAGCTTTCTGGAGGGGAACAGGAGAGCTCCTCACGGATCAGTCTCTCAAAGACAATTTACAGCTTGCAAGAAACAGCAAAGCCATCCTGCCAGCCCTCACCTCTTCTCAGGCTCTCTCTAACTACCCTCTTGTGGTATCCCTGAAGAACGGCAGCCTTTCCTAGCAGGATGAAATAAATCCAGCTCGGCACATTAACCGTGACAAAACTTTCCTTTTGGAGGGCAGGTAGCTGGTGGTTATTTTACAGCTTGGTAGCTCTTTGGTTTTCGTTTGTTTTTTAATCAAATGAGCTCCTAAATGCACCATGTTTGCCCCAAATACACTCAGGCCTTTCAAAAAGAGATCACTGGAAATCCCAGAAAGTTTTTGCTTGCATTTTCAGTCATCATTAATTAAAGAAAATATCTAAGTCCCAAGCTCTTGATGCTGATGCAATCTCTGCTGCATCCAAAAAGCCAACAAACCACCACTGATTCAACAGAAACTAGTTAAGGGCTTTAAAGATGCAGAGCAGAAGATGCATTTAATCACCATACAGCAACAGTGTCTACTTGAGAGGTAAAGTTTCTCATCAATTCTAATCAATTGCTTCATTATTTTATCTTGAAACACAGATGGTTGTAGTGGGGGCTGATGGTTAACTTCCCACGGCTAAGTGCAAGATTTTCAGTAGAGAAACAGATCTTAAAGCCCACCAAGAGAAAAAACAAAGCTGCACTCTTGAGTTTGAATACCAAGCAACAAAACCACACCAGGTGGTAAAACACAACATCTGCTCTCAATAACCACAATCATCACAAACCTTTTCCACCTGGGTCAATACTTGAGCCACTTGAATTATCCATAAATAAGTAAACCTGTTTTGTGGAGAGGGTTTTAGCAAAGCTGTTGACGTGCTCTGTGGTTAAAAGAGCTTGCTAAAGACAGAACAGCAACCCAGAAATTCCTCTTACCACCACTGACTCTGCAATCTGCCCGGTTCAGAGAGGTTTTTTTCTGTTGCTGTGGTGACTAAGGCAGTAACCAGTTCCCCTGGGTGACTCAGGCAGTGGGTGGCTGGTGCTACCCTGGTAACTCAGTTTGCTTTTTCTAGCTGCACTCTTCCCATGCATAGAATGGGGATAACAACACAGCAAAGTCTTTACTACCAGACCAGCAGAGGAAACACCAAATGAGATGTGATCTACAGGCAAGGTCTCATCAGAAAGCAGCAAAAAGGATATGTGAGACTGTAAGGTGTCATTGGTTCATACTCCTTGCTGTACAGAGCTTCATCCCTGTGGTACTGTGCCTGTCACTGTGTGCATTTTGAGGTGTATAAATGTATGTGTCTAGATGCAGACAAGTGAGGAGGGGCATATTCTCTATGCCCAGGAAATTACCTAGTTGCAAGATACTTGCACAGAAAAAAGACCACACACTCCCCCTACTCCAACCACACATCTGACAGAAAGAGACTGTGCTGGACGCTGCTCAACTCCGTGATAAGAACTGGAAGCCTTCCCAGCTAGGAACTTCCACCTTCCCCATGGTCACAAGCAGTCTAAGCTCTTCCAGATAGGGACAAGGTGCAGGGACAACAGAGTCTGCCCTGACCTGCAGTTTTGTTTCTTCTTGGCTAGCAAAAATGTGGAGTCTTTAACAGCAACTAAGTCACCGAGGCCTTCAGTTGCCACTCTGGTATTTGGTAGCACCAAAGGGGCTTTGCATTATAGCAGCACTGAGAAATGCTCACTCTCCCTAGCCAGGGCAGCAAGTACAGTGCAATCACATAATGAGGGATAGAGCTCGTCCCAAAAAGCTTCACATAAAGAATGATTAGCACTGGGATTTTACAGTGCAAAGGAAAATGGGCTGAGACTATAATATCAAACAAGGGAGGAGGCAGACCCACCTTTTATCTGCATGTACTTCTCTGAAACAGCTAATTTAGAGGTCAGTCCCCATCTAGACTTAAAAGAGAGTTACCTTCAAATGGCAATTCAGACCACTTAGGTTAGGCTCCTGCTCCAAATCGTCTTCTGAAGCTACAGAAGAGTATCCCCTCCACAGGTGGCAGTTGGGAGTCCAAAGAAGCAAGTTGGTTTATCCAGGGGAGACTTAATCGAGTCACCATGGGAGCAACAAAACCCTGTTTAATTTGAGTCTTTGGTCACTGTCTGAGCCACCACTCCTTCTTCTGTCTTGCCAGAAACAAAAGCAGTTAGCCAAGGAGCTCCTCTGCAAGTGGAACACAAGCAATAGTCTGTTGCCTTGTTCCAGGGCCCCAGGTGGCTTTCAGCAGAAGTCACCTGCACATGTGAAGCAGCAGTTAAATCACCAAGAATTATGCTAAGTAATTACTTAACAAGGCACAGCCAAAGCAGATTAAAAGACTCTCAGTAAAACCCTCCCCAACCTCCATTTGCCTATCTTGCAGTCCAGCAAGGACTACAAATTCTCAGGAGCTCACACAGGCAAAGGTGAAAAGGAACAAAAATAGACAGTGTCTGTGGCTCTTGGAATAAAGCAACAACTATCTGCAGTGTTTATTGCTGCCTACAATCAATTTAGTTATTACAAGGCATGAAAGAATATGACTGCAAAAAGGCAAGAGTACCAATAAGGTATGAGGGCAGAAAACCAGGTTAGAGCTGGGTATTTAGTAAGGAAAACCATAGAATATTGAAAATTATGGAAGGGAAAAAGCACAGCATAAGCTGAGCGCTGCACCCAGGCACAAATGCTAGCACTGCTTTTAAAGCAGCACTCCCTCCCTACACACTGCTTTAGCTGGCATCTCTGCTGGTGATAGGAAGCTGCTAAGTGGAAATCCAACTGGAGTGTTGGAAGGTGGGGGCTGCAAAGCATAAAGCAAAGGTCCTGGGTGTTGCAAGCATAGTAGCTCAGGGTTTTCTATCATCCAAATCTGTCCCACCCTACAAAATAATACCCTTATGACTTCTTTCACTGCTACAGGTGGTATTTGGCAGGGCCTTACACAAACTTCATTTCTTAAATACTACTGATTCAATGCAGAGCATTTAAAACAAGAGTCTTGCATGGAAAACTCTGCTATAAATATTGTCTATACCTGCAAGCTGATGTTCCTGCATCAAACTTTTGAAGAGCAATGAATCTGGACAAGTTTTAAAGCATTCAACAGTTTGTTTCACCTCTTACTACACCTTCCAGGCACATTCCTCTGGGCATCACCACTCTTACAATATCCAGACCTTCAAAGGCCACTTAAATTGTATTGCATTCAAAGGGGGTGAAATGCCTCAGTGCTTTCTGGGACTGAGGGCTCATTAGCTTGATTGGAAATTAAGGACCATCAGCAGAAGTGTGCTCAGCACCTGGGAGGACAAGGATCATAGTCTGTGCAATCAGATACCAAATTTCTTCTCCCTGAAGACACTGACAAAGCTGTTAAGGCTCCTATTAGAGTGCTCTGAGATGAGCCTGGGAGATGATGGCCTCATCAGATCCTCTCTCATGGGGCCCCTTCAACACTGTATCTTTGCAAGCTTGCTCCAGTAGTCTTGATCCTTCTACGGCCATCTGTAACTAGTTCCCTTCAGAAATTTGAAGAGTTTCTTACTGATGTGCATCCAGCAGAGAGAGATGTAGGTTCCTCATGGAATAAAAAAGAGAAACTCCCCTCTTTTTGCACATTATGCTCCTATTGCCCATTCTGCACAGTTTACACAAGGTCGGATTTAAAAACAGATGCAGAGGTACTTTCTCTCAGCTACAGGGAAATTTCAGTTCCATCACATGGAGTAGAGAGTAAAATATGGACAGAATTGCTACAGGGCTGAAGAGAGAAACAAGTAGAAACTTGAATATGCTGCTGCATACATTTAACTGCTTATCAAACCAACAGGCAATTACTGAGGGAGGAGAAAGATGTCCTGACTCCTCTCCAAGACAGCAAATTTCAGCATCACACATTAATGTGGATCAAGGTTGTTAATATTAAGGTTGTTAAATGCTTGCAGCAAGCTTTTAAAAATAACCAAACCCTTTTCAAAAGAGGGTATCTTGAAAGTCATACCATGAAGAACGAAACAATTTGCAAGACATTGGCCATATTCCTGTACAAACTGTTCACAGCTGTACCTTTAGCTGATGAGAACTGGTAAAATGCTGTTGGCTGGTGTGGCCTGCTCTAGGCGATGCTGCTCTGGTAGGGGGGGTTGGACTAAATGATCTTTCAGGGTCCCTTCCAACCCCTAAAGGTCTGTGAAATTCTCAAAAGGGCCTGCATACAGCCACCTACTGAAGTAGGAGACTACCTTGAAAGACTGCTTAGTGAACTAGAACTAATGCAAGCAGGGCGTTAGGAGATTTTAAAGCACCTGGACAAGCCAAGAACCTGGTCTCCTTTTTGTCCCTGCCTATGGTAGGGGGTTGGAACTAGATGATCCTTGAGGTCCCTTCCAACCTTACCTTTCTATGATTCTCTGATTCTAAGACAGCTTATACAAGGTTGCCATTTTCAAACAGCTATTTCTTCTGAACAAAGCCCCACTTGTTGGGAACAAAAAAAAAAAAACCAAAAAACCAAAAAAGTCTGTCTTGCCCATAGCAGCGCTGGGGTACTCCCCACAAAGAAGCACCTAGCAGTTTAGTTCACATTTTTTAATAACATGGCACAATTTACATTACACAAGTCTTCGCTGATGAGGAAACATGCTGAAGATTGAGAGCCGCTTCGCTTTTTTTTTTTTCTTTTCACATAGGGTCTAGAAAGGACTTTTATTACATACAGGATAAACAGCAAAAAGGTTTTGTATAGAACAATCTCTTTACAATACTGAAAGCTACCACTACGGTTCCAGTGTACATAGTTCTTCAGGGCTGGGTTGGTTGTTTGTTTTTTTTTTTTTCCTTTGTTTGTTTGTCTTTTTTTTTTTTTTTTTAATTTTTCTTTTTTTTTTTTATAATAAAAAAAAAAAAAAAAAANGGTATTGCAGCCCTCTGAATATTATTTTGGCTCTCTTGTGGACCCACTCCAATAGGTCTATGTCTGTCTTATACTGGAGACTACACAGCTGAAATGATACATAATCAGCCTCAGTGTAGTAGTTTTTAAGAAAGTTGTTGATTAAGATTTTAGAACTTAAGTAACTTTTTTCTTCCTTTTTTTTTTCCTTTATTTTTCCTTTTTTTTTCTTTTCTTATATTTTTTCTTTTTTTTCCTTTTTTTTCTTTTTTTTTTTCTTTTTTTGCCAAAACAGGATAACAACTTCAGATAGCACTTTCATACACTAGAAGACCAATGGAACTAATTTTATTTCATACATATACTTTACAGTCCAGTAGACAAGGTATTGAATTCTCTCTGATAAAGTCATATTCTCTCCAAATATTTAGACAAGAAACTCTAGGTATTATAAAAAAGTGTGGTATGAAAAAGACAGACCCCAGAAGATTGATGCATATATATTTTTTTAACAGGACCATGTTCTTCTTATTTCATGTCTTCTATGATAAGGGAACAAGAAGGCTGAAGATTGATGCTTTTTTTCTTTTTTTAGAGGACCATGTTCTTCATCTTATTTCATTATCTTCTATGATTAGGGAACAACAAGGCTGACCTGTTAGCTATTCATAGACTTTATTACCAACTGAAATACAATAAATTGCATTATGAAATCTGCACCGGAGTTCATTCATTAAAAACTACTGATCCACAGTGAAAACATATCCATCATTTAGAAAAGTAGTAG
>VWYK01126563.1:6629-20992 GCA_013399775.1 Semnornis frantzii | reverse complement strand
AGCGAGGAGAGTGAGAGGAGAGAGAGAGCGAGGAGAGCGAGAGGAGAGAGAGAGAGCGAGGAGAGCGAGAGGAGAGAGAGAGCGAGGAGAGTGAGAGGAGAGAGAGAGCGAGGAGAGCGAGGGGAGAGAGAGAGAGCGAGGAGAGCGAGAGGAGAGAGAGAGCAAGGAGAGTGAGAGGAGAGAGAGAGCGAGGAGAGTGAGAGGAGAGAGAGAGCAAGCGAGGAGAGCGAGAGCGAGCGAGGAGAGGGGAAAAAAAGAGAGGAAAGAGAGGGGGAAAAAGAGAGGAAAAAAAAAAGAAAATAAGAAAGTGTGTGTGCGGATAAAAATGACACACTGGCAATAAACCCCGACATGAATGGCTATAAGCAGATGTTCTTTCAAGAATAGATTTGACATGTTAAGTAATGAGCTCTGGAAAATATCCAGCAGTTGATTATTACTCTGTCTTTACCCCAGATGAATATGACTGAGAACCAATCTGTCACGACTCCGACTACCAGCGAGCGCAGATCGCTAACCCCGACGCGGCCTAAGGGATACATGAGCTACATCAGCGCCTGGGTGCGGGGGTTCAGGCGGGAAGCTACGCTTCTAATGGGCTGCTGCTTCATCAAAACGAGCGAGAGAAACAGGGCTGCTGTTAGAGATGAGCTTGTTCAGGGAAAATATGACTTTAGTTATGTTGGGTGTTGAAAAAAAGGCTCCTTTGAGTTATAAAGGCTTTTGTGAAAAGCCTTAGAATTCATTGCATAGTTGAAGGGGTTTAGCTGTCTATAACAATATATGTAACACAGCATAAGCAGACTGTGTTGATCAATATTAAGTTTGCAAATAGCACAGTTTAAGAAGTATTAATGTATTATGTTACTTAATTTTTATCTATTTACATTTGTACAAAGTAAAGCTTTCATCTTACCCTTTTTGCATATATGAACCATTAACCCATGAAGCAACCTTTTTACATAAATATCTACAATTGTCTTCACTTCAAGGTCTGAAAGAGCTTTTGTATGGTTGACATTGGTGGTGGTGGTTTGTTTCTGGTCAAAGCGTTCGAGTTGAAGTCTTGTTCTTCAGTTCAAAGTCTTTTTTTAAGCTAGGAATAAAATAGAGTAGGAGACACAAGGAACGTATGGACTTGGCTAAAAGATCTGGAAAATTTCAACATATAATATACAAAAAAACCCATTTCAAAATCTTTGCACTCAGGTCTGTACATATGGTACAGTGGGTCACATCCCCAGTCTGTAGCAACGACTAGTAAGAAGGTCCTTAGGTTAAGTTCATTTACAACGCTCTGTCCCTCTGGCTCTGTTTTTTATTTAGGCTCACTCTGCTTATCGAGCTTCGATGTCCTTGAGGGTGTGAGAAGGAGGCCTCTCTCTCATCTCTGTTGACAGAGGAGTAGTCCTTCTGGGAGACCCAGGCCGTGGTCCCAGGGTAGAAATAAGAGGTGGAGGGGCACTGAGAGCTGCTGTGGGGGGCGTTTTATTGAGGATGCCGTTTTGGTGTCCCGTCGGGGGACTGACTCTGGGGTAGTGCATGCTAGGAAGTCCTGGTGTGATGAGGCTTGGGTGAGGCAGGTGCCCATCCAAGGCGGCAGGGTGAACTGAGTGCAGGCGTGCGTGTTCATAGTCCTCTCTGAGCATGTGCAACCGCTCCCTCTCATCCAGGTGGTTGCCCCTCTCATGCTCGCGTCGAGGGTCAACAGAGAGAGGGTGGTGGTGATGGTGGTGGTGATTGTAGTCGTGGGGTTCTCGATCCCTGAATGACCTGTCTGCTTCATATAATCTTGGCGTAGAAAGACGATGGAGGGGGTCATTTCTTAGCAAAAAGTCTCTGCCCAGGGGGTCTCTCCGATGAATATCTAACTCTCTGTATGGATCTCTTAAGGGATCTCTCATTGGATCCCAGTGGAAGGAAGGATAGGGGAAACGTTCTCCACCAGGAATCGGGCTAATTCCCATAAAAGGGGTCATCATGCGAGTCCTGTCCAGGCCACTGATGCTGTTCATGTGATGTATGCCAGTCACACCTACAGTCATGGGCATAGACACTAAAGGACTTGGATGGACGTTGGATGTAGATATAGGTGGTGGCTGATCAGATGACCTGTGAGTCTGAGGTCCCTCAGGCTGAACGTCATGGTCTTCCTTCCGCTCCTCCTTCACTTTGACTTCGTTGCTTTTCTTCGGATTATCGTATGCTGGCTCGGTCTTCCTCTCGGCCTCACGGTTTGAAGTACTGTTAGGCCTGGTGCTCTCCACAACGGGGGGCCTAGCATAGGGTGAAGGAACCCTGGGCATTTGCTTAGATTCTTCCACCACTCGGCTTTCATGGTTCAGGCCTTCTTTCTCCGAAATATAGTTGTCTTTCACCTTGTGCTCTTCAACGTTGATTTCCTTCCGCGATTCGGAGTGATCCCTCTCTCGTTCTTTGGGTTTCTCTTTCTCTCGACCCTCGGGATTCAGATGGCTCCTGATCTGCTCGTTTGAGCTGCGATTATGTCCGAGGGAGTTTACTGGATGGATAGGTGCTGGCGAAGGATGGCTGGAGTGTCTTTTCTCAATGCTCTCCCTAAAAGAACGAAGCGTAAAAATCAAGGCATGAGAAACTGCGAACGAAACAAAAGCATCCAGGATGTCTGCCTTTATACTCCTTGCTTTGCAGAAAGCTGCTAACATGCACTATTAAATGCACTGTTCCTTCTGTGCACCTAAAATGCCAGCAGAACATCCCATCTCTGAAACTAGGTCTACTCTCTTGATCTTGGCCTACAAGAAGAAAAGCCCCAAAGCTGCTTTGTGAATGATGTGGTTGAGATTTCAAACACTGAAGTCCATAGAAGGCTCCCAAGGGACTCTAGCTCTAGTACATGCATTTCTAAGGCAATGGCCTTAATTATTTGCAAAGAAGAGAGAGAAAAAAACCCAAAATACTAATTTTATAAAAAAAAANNAAAAAACAAAATTTATAAAAAAAAAAAAAAAAAAAAAGAGGTAAGGCAATTAAATCCAAATGGTAATATGGTTGGTAACATTTTACCTACTCCTTCTATTAAGAACACATTTGGGAAAACAGATGGCATTTTGTTCAGCTGCACTTTATACACATTTCTAGACCTGTGTGCATTACTAATGCCTTATCCCAGCTCTATTCTCTACAATCTTCTGGCTTTTCAATTTACTTCTCCAATTCAATTCACTTCTTAAAACTGAAAACAAAGCCTCTCAAGACACCAGCAGTGACACTGACAATCCACCTCTGTGAACAGGTAGGCACCTCTCTGTGTTCACTGACCTCCTTGTGTTTTCACAGAGGTGGCCATCATGCCTAGATCACGTGCTGACTTCCTCAGCAGAGATCAGTCTACCCTAGATGTCCATTACTCATGGTATCTTTGCAAACATCTCCTCTCAGTTGCTCTTACAATTACCAACCCTTTCCCATTTCTAGGGCAGAGCAAGAAAAATAAGGGTGAGGCTAATCATAGAATGGTAAGGTTGGAAAGGACCTCAAGGATCATCTAGTTCCAACCCCCTGCCATAGGCAGGGACATCTCCCACTAGTACGGGTTACTCAAGGCCTCGTCCAACCTGGCCTTGAGCATCTCCAGGGAGGGTGCATCCACAAACTCCCTGGGTAACCTGTTCCAGTGTTTCTCCCTTGTAATGCTATGAGATGTCTCTTTCAAATCTAACTATGTAGCACAGATTAGAGAGTCACCACCTTGCAGTGGACAAAAATCTAAATATACAAATGAATTTCGTATCAATTATTTTCTTGAAGCAGTGCTGACCAGGAGTTGTTATGGGGAACACTGAGCAAAAAAACCTTCCAAGTTCAAATTAATCATTTTCATACAGCAAATCTGATTCCTCAGTTTCACTGACTTGAACTGCTCACTTATTTCATGTCTGAGATGGGAGTCTCTCCATAAAGACAGTTCCAGACATCCAGTGCTGGACATGGGCTGTTTGTCAGCACTGAAATTCTGCTCCTTAACTCTACAATTTCTGCTACCTACATTTTTTTGCTGAGCTAAACTGCATTAAGACATCTACCTTTAGATACTTTTGCATGGTGAAACTGCAGAAAAAAGTATCTTTCAAAAGACAACTCTCATTATAATCATCTCACCAGATACATCTTTTGCTGTACATAGATGTAGCTCTTGAAACTATCATTTTATGGGACCTATCAGACACTTCCAAGAGTCCAGAATGTAACTGCTAGAAAACATCTGTAATATGGCATCCCCAATACAAGCAATGCCCATTCTGCACTAACTACCAACTGACTCCTTGGTATCAGGTTCTGCTTTGATTGACTGTGCCCTGAATGGCCTTAAAATTGTGTCTTGGCTCTCGTTTCTCTCCTCTTTTTTTTCACTAAAGTTAAGGCAGTTGATTTAATAGCTTCCAGATTTGGACACAGTGAGAACAGGGCAATGCACTCCAATGAAAGCTTCTCAGTATGAAGACTCAATTCTTTCACTTTCCTGGGCAAGCACTGCCTTGTGGACTCTGCAATACTTATTCTTTTTATTTATCTTGGCCAGAGAACTACTTCAGAGGCACCCTTGATTGTTTTAGAGCTCATTGAGTGCTTTGGCTGATACTTAATTTTCTAAGTAACTGATGTACTTTCTGTATAACATTTAGAGAAGATAACAAGCATTTTCTGTAACTAAAGAGAAATATATGTGCAAGCCAAATAACATATTCCTTGGCCAATTGCATCGTACTCAATTACCCTGGTGGCATTAACTCAAGAGGCTATTGATTATACAGCTCACTTTACTGAACTCCATGTAGTTCAGTAGTCAGAGAGGGAATAACTTCTTACTGTCAGATTTGCTGAGGGCTCTTTAGGTGAATAATCTGGGAACAACTCTAAGGCTCTGTCTCCACAAAGAAGAAAATTCAGATCATGTTCTCAAATCAACTTACTACTAATTAGTAGTAGTTTTGAGGCTGTATGCTACACTGAAAGATAGTGAGTATCTCATACCACGTACTCTGCCTCAGTTGGGTTGGGTTGGTGGTCTCTCAACGCTCCAGGATTACACCCACTTACAAGTCATTATTAGAATGGAATGGCTCAGTGCCATCTTTCTAACAAAATATCACAGAGGAACAAATCCTACTTTTCACAATAGCTATTTTTACTATTCTTTTCTCCTAATGATGGTCTGGAATAAGAGAATCCTCAAAATAAAAAACAAAACCAAAACATCCCTGAGGAGAAAGCAGGAACTGTATCAGAGTAACTTCTCAGTTAGCTCTGCACCTAGGAAAGGTTTGTGGATTGTAGATTCCTGTTTTCTAAGCTATCTTGAGGAATTTCCTTATCTCAGTCTAGCTAAGAGGGGGCTGTGGTACAGTGGCCATACAGTTGTATCCAGCAAGAGCAACCAGTGATTCACTGCACCCCATTCTAACACCAACCTTAGATGGGGAAGTTATGAAGCATCTAAGGTATCTTTCCAGTGCTAACAGAAGAAATCTAGAGGAATGCTTTTGGCAAGGTGGCTGACAAAGCTAGACCCTTGATGACAACATGATTTTGAGATTAAGTCATACCTCCAGGTGTTACTCCCAGTTAGTCCTGTTTGGGCAAATTAGCTTAAAGTAGGTAACAGAGATTGGGACCTCAGCTAGAAAGCAGAGCTCCATCCTCACCCTGCTGGGTGCCACTGAAGATAAAGAATAGCAATGAGAGGCTCACAAACTACTTCAGACATTGTCTACATAGGGAGCACACCTCCAGGAAGGGATTCTCAGCATCTTCTCATAAAGGCAACAGTGTGAGCACGCTGCAAAGTAGAACTCTTCAAAACCACACAAATGGATGCACAGCAGCACTAGATTGGTGAAAACATTGTTGCACTAAACTGGAAGCCATAATTGTGCAGAAGAATGAGGGATGAATGATGCTTACTTTTGAAGCTCTCAAATTATTGAAAATAAATGTGTTTGGAGCTATGATATGGAGTTCAGGCAACGCCAAAGCAGCTTGCAAGGAAATGTGTTTTGGAAAGGGACTTTCTTCAGCAGGAATACTTCATAAGAAAACAACAAAACAGCAACTGAAATAATCACAGAATTCTGAAGACTCCCCACACCATTAGTAACTAAAATGCTTTGCCATTCAAGCCAGTAAAGTTACTCGCATGCTTAAGCATTTTGCAGGACAAAATCCCCAATTTGTAGCAGCAATTTATATTTTGAAGCATTAACACCAGACATGAAAGTAATGAAGCTATGCTACCAAACAGAAATATTCCAAATGGAAAATGTAGGTGAAAAGATCTGTAGCTCGACTTGCTCTTCACATTTTACAACACCACAGAAAAGCTCTTAAATGTATTTTTTTTTTTTTAGCATATCTAATGTGTTAGCATAACTTCTTTTAGAAAAGGCTACTAATGCCTGTGTTTGGGTTAGTGACAGAGAAGTCAGAAAAGCACATCTCCTAAATATTCCTTTATGCTAAAAAATTAGACAAATAGCCATTATGTAGTAAAGTAATGTGCAAACTTAACAGGAAAGCCATTAAGCCACCACTGAAAAAAAAACAGCTGAAATCAGCCTCTCTACATTTTAAGGAAGGCATGACACTTGCTGAATGGCAAATTCTTCTGATTTGGTACTTAAATGTTAAGAGGAATTGTTACTGAGTTAACTGCATAAAGGGAACAGTCCTGACAAAAAAAATATATGACCAGGTTTTATTTTCCATTAACCCTTCCCAGCCTGGACATGTTAGTGTGCAAGTCCATGTACACCTGTACCTGAAGGTGTGTTAACAGCAGTGCATGTGGGGGGGGGCCTTTTGGGGGGGGAAGGGGTGTGTGTGTAAATTAAGGTTTATTTAATGAACTGCATGCACTGAAACTTGCTGTGCTATTGGAACATGACACACCCGATACACTTGAGAGTGATGTAATTTTACAGCTGTTTCACTGTCCCTCTGGTCAGGCCATTTCTGAAGAGGGAGGTTGTGATATTTGGTTTGTAGATAGGGCCTGATTTATGAGGTCATTTAGGTAATGGAGGGTGCAGATAAGTGTCTGATGGACTTGATATTTTTTTTTTCCATCCTGTCAGGCACCTATCTACACATTAACTCTGCAAAAGACCTGTGACAGTGTGACCCCCAAGTCAGTGTGTGGGTCTGATTCCGTTCTCACTTGACACTGCCTGACCTCTGGCTCTGATGAAGCTCAGAGCAAGTGAGAAGAGAAACAGATGCAGGAGGGAACACCTGAGTTAGAAACCTACATCCTCCACAGTGCCTCCTGTGGCAGGGCAGCCCTGGCGTCAGCTCTCCAGGCGCCCCTCTGCTGAAGCTCTGGTTTAACAATGTGCCAGGCTGGGAAGGGTTAAAAGCGGAAGAGAGCCCCGAGCTTTGAACTAGACAATTCTTGGAAGTGTTCTTTCGTACCTTTCTTTGTCATCTTTACTAACAGATGAGTCTCGTTTATCTACATCTCTATCTCTGTCATGAGCTGCAGCAGATGAACTGCGCTCCAGCTCTCCTGGCTTCAGCCAGGGCGGAGGGGTCGGGAACGAAGGAGGAGTTCGGTGCAGTCGGTTCCAGGGCTCGTGAGGGTTGCTAAAGCTCTGCATACTGGGGCCATCCTTGTGGCCGAACATTGAGTTGGGTGCTGAAATGGTGAAGTGGAAAACAAAAAGGTTTAAGAAAAAGGTATGCTCTAGTGAAGGTACTTACCAAAAAAACTTTTACAGCACTCAGAGTTAAAATGAATACATATTATTGGGAGCTGGAAAAGGAAAGGAAATTAACAGAGATTCATTAGAGGGTCTCATTCCTAAAAATGGGCAGGCATCTGACAGCTGTTTTAATTGGAAAGGGAAATGCTGTGGATTAAAATTGACAAGGGATGATGCAAGATAGAAGTGGCAATGATTTTTATTGCAAATATTTTGGAGACATTGGGAAATGACCATTATTTTGGACTATAAATAATGGAACTTGTTGCGTTTGATCCTGAACCAAAGCACAAGAATACGTGACCAGAATCATGCCAGATTTGAAGCATGGAGAAAGAGAGTGATTTTTATAAGGATGATTGTTTGTGACTGGCCAAATCTAGAGAAATGTTGATGATCCTGGACAAATAAATGCAGGTTAGTGATCTTTGCCAGGCACATGTCCTGCATTACTGGTGAGAAAGGAAAAAAAATAATGTTTCCATCCACAGCTAGGGATGCTGCACACATTAACAAGGTTTGAACATGCAAGAAAACCAAAGTTCACAAACTCCTCAGTCTCACAGGTTCTATTTTATTTTATGTTTTCATTACTGAATGATGCAATGGTGACATTTAGCTCTATGTTCAACCCAGACTATTAGAAAATGATTTACTGACGACTACAAAAATGCTGTTACTTAGATCAAATTAGGTAGCTTTTCAAATTCCCACCTCTTAGGGGTCTTATGCAATTGGTAAAGAAAAAAAAATTAAAAAAGAAAAAAAGAAAAGATAGCAAATAGTGACCACCACTCAATGTTCTGAACAGCACAGCAAGGAAGAAGTGATAAGCAAAGAGGTTACTCACTAACTGTCGGGTTGCCGAGTCCCCCGAAGGCATTGCTGCCCACCGCGGTCAGCCCGCTGAAGGAAGCTGGTCGATTGAAAGGCTCTGCAAACCAACAGAAACAGCTCAAGCTGGCTGGCACCTTGGGAGGGATGCCAGCAGCACTTTTGTCTTGAGAAGAGAAGACTGAGAGGGGATCTCATCAATGCCTATAAATATCTGAGGGATGGGTGTCAAGTGGATGGGGCCAATCTGTTTTCAGTGGTCAGCAGCAAGAAGACAAGGAGAAAAGGCCACACACTGCAACAGAGAAGGTTTCACCTCAACATGAGGAGACACTTCTTTACAGTGAGGGTGATAGAGCACCGGAGCAGGCTGCCTAGAGAGGCTGTGGAGTCTCCTTCTCTGGAGACTTTCCAACCCCACCTCAATGCATTCCTGTGCAGCCTGCCCTAGGTGATCCTGCTTTGGCAGGGAGGTTGGACTGAATGATCTCTGGAGGGCCCTTCCAACCTCTAATACTCTGTGATGCTGTGAATAATGGTGGAGTATTAAGGTGACAGCCAACTGCATTAAGCCTGCCTGAGAGCTCAGGCTGTGCCCATCAGGATTCGAACACCATCCTCCCACAACACAGCAGTGACTGATTGTGAGGGGGTGAGACACAAACCCTCCACTCGTTTTCAGTGATAGTATGCATGGAGTTGTCTTACTAGAAAAACTTCCTCTTCAGAGGAAAACAAGATGTCAAAAAGTACATGGTCCTGAGGCCTCCACTTCAGCATAAGCAGCTACTTCATTTAGAACCTGCAAACATCTCCGTTTTTATTTCCTTTTATTTTCTTCCCATTCAATTCCATGTTTTTTCTCAGGAAATGTCTCTGGCTAGCAAGACTGTTATCAACTCAGGTAACTCTGCTCCTAAAGCCTTCAGGCCACATCTCCTAAACCTTAGCCAGGATCTAAATAAAATGTGCTATTATACTGACATGTCATGCTGACCTGAGCACTGTGTAAGCCTCTGGATAGGTATTGCTAATGCTATATGTAAACCATCGTGGGCTGAAAAATACTGGACTAAGTTTTTGTAGTAGCTAATGCATACAGAGTATAAGTTAAGTCACATGAAGCAAATTCTCTTCTCTATTTTGTAAAAGTCTGAACAATTTTGATAAAACTACTCCTGATAAATACCAGCCCAGAGCAAAAGAAGCACAGACCCAGCATGTTCTACAGGCAACTAAGTGCAGAGTGACAAAGCTACACTGTCAGTCTCCTGCAGCAAACTGGTGACCCTCCCAAATTCTTCTCTGTGCAAAATAACACAGTAGTTTGGAGTTCTGATCTCAGGAATGCTTCTACAGGCAGCAGAACCACCACCTTATTGCAACATCAGTATGTTTAGATGGGAAGTAACAACATTTGGTGACTTGGGTGGCTCCATTTTTTAATGCACATTCACTAATTTCCACTGAGGCACACGTGGGGCCAGATCAAATGGGAAAGCAGATCTCTACGTAGGACTTAGGAAAAGAAAAACCTCTATGAACTGAAGGCTTAAACTTCAGGTGTTTCGTTACACTGGTTATACACAAGCCTACAGTGAAACCTAACCCCTCTGCTCCTCTAACAGCCAGCCTGCTTTCAAAACACGCTGCCAGCAACACTATCCTGTGCATTCAGAACTGCTGCTTGGGTAATACAATTACATGGTTGAAATGTGTCATTTGTAGAGGTCAGGTAGGTAGCATACTCAAAGATACTCCATGAAGGAGACTTCTAGTGGGCTCAATGGTCAGGGTGTGTTGCTTCTGAAGTGCATTCACCGTTAGCGGCAGAGAGAACGTACCTAAGTGAGCAGCTGGGTTGAGGAAGTTGCTGTGGTGAGGTGGTGGGCCGAAAGGGGTGCCAGCTGGATGACCCCCACCTGCCAAAACAAAGCAGAAGGGGTGAATTCCTAGCAAGGGTTTAGAAAGAGACTCTCTGTGCTCTGGGCTTGACTCTCGGTTGTTAAATGGCAGCTCCTGTGAGCAGATTGCTGAACACTGGGTGGGGGCTCTCAGGTTAGGACAGTATGCAAATAGCAGCTGCTTTGCTAAACAGAAATTCCCAGTTAGAGTATAAAGGGCAGGGTGAGAATATTTCAGCACAGAAAAAGACAAAAGAGCATGTAAAATACAGCTTATTCCCAGCCTGTCACCTCCACGATGCATTCAACATCACTGTGTGAAGAAATACTCCTCTGTTTCCTATGCATGGTTTTTCAGGATGGGCTTTTTTGGAAAGGAGATAGAACTCTAAAATATTTATCAAACAGCCTGCTAGCCCCTGGCATGTCTTGCAGAGAGTTCATAAGCCAAAAACATATGGGAGATTTCCTTTTAACAAGGCAAGGATTAGCATTTGAACAAGCATACCACAAGGAGGAGATTTCACTTCTCAGTACTCACTGGCTGTGGAGAACAGAGTCGAGGGCCGGGCCAGGTCATGGGGGTGATGGATGGCACCAAAAAGGCTGGGGCCTGGTGGCCTGCTCAGAAATTCAGGTTTCAGGCCAAAGTCCAGCTTGTGAGGATCAGATTGCATCTGTTTCTGAAAGGTAAAAACAGGATTTGAAAGAGACTCTCCTGAAAGACAGCAGCAAAAGGCACTTTCAGAATGATGTGAGTGCAGTGATTTATTTGTGCTAACTGACATTTTAACAGGAATATTAGTTTTTGGGACCTCAAGCATAGGTGCACAGCTGTTTTCCTGGAAGAGTTATCTAAGGCAGAGAGAGAAAATCTCAGGCTCCCAGGACACATTTCCTGCAAATTCCAACAGTGTTTTCACATATGCTCAAATCCATCCCTCTGGAGCAAAGCATTTCGGCACAGATCTGACTTAAAGAATGAACCTAAAAATCTTTGGAGAGACCTCAGACACTTGCTTAGCTGTTAGAAAAGGTCTGTCTTAGAATAACAACAGCAAAGCTGAAGAGCAATGTTCATTTGGATCTGATCCCAGGTGGGCAGGCATGTTAGAAGTTGAGTGAAAGCATCCAGTGTAAGAGGCGCAGCTGCCAGCTGACCCTCTTCCATGGCAGGAGGTCCTTGCCAGCCAGCCAGTTACAGCAGAGACCAAGGCAGTGGACACCATAACCATTAATTTTAAATGTGAAGCTGCAATCAAGAGACATTTGATGCAGTGTAGCTTTCAGTGCCTCTCTGACTGCAACTGAGCAAGCTAGGGGCTAAAATAAATCCAATTAAAGTATCTGAGTCTAACAAAGTGAAGTCCCATATGGACTGCTTGCACTCCCCATTCAAAGCACTCTGAGTTGCTGGTTTTATTATTTATAAAGTATGAGAATCAGTAGGCTTTCATTTTTAAGGTGGGGCTGTCAGCCTGGAGAAGCAAAGGCTCCAGGCAGGTGTCAGAGAAGCCTTCCAGTACCTGAAGGGGGCCCACAAGAAAGCTGGGGAGGGACTTCTAACAAGGGCTTGTAGTGATGAGAGGGAATGGTTTTGAGCTGAAAGAGGGGAGATTTAGATTGGACATTAAGAAGAAACTCTTTCCAGTAAGGGTGGTGAAACACTGGAACAAGGAGAGGCTGTGGATGCCCCCTCTCTAAAGGTGTTCAAGGCCATGTTGGACAGGTCTTGAGCAACCTGGTCTAGTGGAAGCTGTCCCTTGCCCATGACAGAACAGAACTTCGAGGTCCCTTCCAACCCAAACCAATGACTCTCTGAATTTGCTGAAGCAGCTGAATTGGAAATGATCAGTGGATAAAGGGTGGGCTCCCTGTGCCATGTACTCATTGTAGCAATCTCTACTTCAGCAGTTTTATAGAATGGAAAGGAAAACCAAATTCCCAATTACCTGTGCTGCCAGAACTCCCTAAACACAGATTGCTGATTAATTGTGCAGGTCAGCTGAAAGGATTTACAAATGTGTAACACTGAATCAGACCTTCACAGTAATTCTGGAGCATGTCATGCTGTATAAATCAGTGTTTAATACTGTGCCAGCTCTGAGTACAGACTATGACAATGATATAAATATGCATATTAAAAAGTTATGACCAAGTTAATGTGCATGCCTAGTAGCTGCTTTTCAAGTGCTAGTAATGTGTGTATGTAGCTATGAGAATGAAAATGAAAAAAAAAAAAAAAAAGAGGGGTTAAAAAAAAAAAGCTTTAACTAGGGTTNAAAGGACCTTAAAGATCACCTAGTTTCAACCCTCCTGGCATAGGCAGGGACACCTTCCACCAGACCAGGCTCCTCAAGGCCTTATCCAACCTGGCCTTGTACATCTCCAGGGAGGGGACATCCATGACCTCCTTGGATAACCTGTTTCAGTGTTTCATCACCCTCACTGTAAAGAATCTAAGATCTTTTCTAACTTTAATGAATCTATGATTCTATAATGTGGGAGGTGTCCCTGCCTATGGCAAGGGGATGGAACTAGATGATCTTTGAGGTGCCTTCCAACCTAAATCATTCTATGATCCTATGAAATAACAGTCTGCAAGGATATCGACATGGAAAAGGTTAAAAAGTTAAGGTTATGTCTTCTGAGAAAGCAACACTGTAGTGCTCTAATAATTAAAAACACTTCAGAAAATGCAGATGCTTTAGCTGAAGCCTTTGTGCCAATTTTTTTATGCCATGAACTCTTTTTATTCTTCTTTTTAACAATCAGGTTACTAACCTCTGACAGGCATTACTCAGAATGGCAGAAGCTGGGTGAAACTCTTAAGTGCAGCCATATGAATGGTGCTGCTCTAAATGGAGAAAAATAAATCCTCTGTCTGAAGAGGAACAGGACTAGCATGGATGTGTTAACAGATTGTTGAATGTGTTGGTTTACCTTGAAACAGTACCAAAGAAAACAGAAGAGATTGGTTTTACCCCTAGATGCTGTTCAGCAGAACATCTCTTGATAACCCTTATGAATGTATTTGAAGCCCAGCAAATGTCTAACACCTTAACTCAGGGCCCACTAAATCAGTGTAAATGTCTGCCCTAATTTCATGGCATGTTAGACTGGGCCACAAGGCCTCTCCTGAAAGAGACAGGACCAATTATGGAGCATAAATTCTCTCTTGAATCCAGGCCAGCAACACACTGGTCAGTCTAAGGAGGAGAGTAAAATTGCTTTGTGCTCAGAGCCAGTATGCAATCCTGGCTTTGGCTGAGGAATTCCCTGGGTGTACAGACAGGTTACAGAGGTCTGAACTGTGGCTTGGTGCAGAGGCATAGGCAGGCAAACAGCATCCACAGCTGCATGCAATTTTTCTGGGGGTCAGGAAGGTTGTTTTAAAGGTTTCTGTGTTGCCTGTTTCTTCAGTGTCTGCTCTTGCCCTCTGCAAGCAATTACTAGCAGGCCAGATAGTTATCAATTCTTCCTGACTTTGCAAGCAGGCTGGTGGCACTGCATGCACACCTGAGAACTCTTGAGTAGATACAGTCTATTCCCTGCTCTACTGCCAGGCAGCATCTTCAGCTTGTGCAGGAGAAAAAGGCACCTTTACAAACTTGGGCTTAAAGGAGAAATCCTTCTGAATGAGCCTTCAGCCAGAGATTTCACCCTTGGGGGTCACATGAAGAGGGGAGGCTTTGTTCCCACGTGGAGAGTGACAGCCTATGGGGAGATAAACCAATTCCCCCTGCTGATTGTAGACCATACCTACTTTTTCTGACTGAACTGAGACAGTAAAATACCTTTTCCAATTATTCTCAAAATTATCATCATGCACAGCTCCAAAAAGCCAAGGAACATCCTTTCCTATACTTATGGCCTTTATTCCTCT
>VWYK01126562.1:4957-17602 GCA_013399775.1 Semnornis frantzii | reverse complement strand
CTGTGAGCAGTGTGTCTGCACAATCCTTCTCTGCTAGTGAAAATGTCTGCTTATGTCGGTTCCCTTTAAAGTGTTCCAGTTTTGCCTGTTCCCTGCATGTATAAATTTCCAAACTGTGTGTTTTTGAACCTTGTATATAAGTTTTGTGGTGAGATTTGATGTTAATAAACAGTTTTCATAGTTATTAACAATCTCTGCTTGTACATCAAAATTATTATCTTTATTAATTTTTAATCCATTTTGTTACATGAGCATGAGTAGGAAAAACAAAAAAAGCAGCAGCAATGGTGGGAGGTACAAATTCATACAGGTTACCCAGCTTTCCAGAGTGACTCTTCAGCTATTAGTCTTCATGTAACTGGGCTGCTCCAGCATAAACATAAATCTCTTTATTTATAAAACACAGTGTTTCAGCTATTTTCTGTTATCTTGGGGTCAGTGCTTTCAATATGATCTCTTGAAATTGCTGTTGTCAGCTGAGAGCTGGAAACACATATCTATTTATGTGTGTACCTTTGTACTCCACGCTCTGCAGGCACATATATTTCTATCAGGTACTGCTTCCAGTGAAGTTTGAGTCCCAACCCACTAGAACCCATCCTCATCCGTGGAGGCCAACAACATCCTGGCCTGTACCAGGTGCAGTGTGGCCAGTAGGAATAAGAAAGCGATTGTGGCTGTGTGCTTGGCACTGGTGAGGCCACATTTTAAATACTGGGTTCAGTTTTGGGGCCCTCACTACAAGGAGGACATTGAGGTGCTGGAGGGTGTCCAGAGAAGGGAAATTAATCCAGCGAAGGGTCTAGAGCATAGGTCTTATGCAGAGCAGCTGAGGGCACTGTGGTTGTTTAGCCTGGAGAAAGGGAAGCTCATGGAAGACCTTCTTGCTTTATACAATTACCTGAAAGCAGCTTGAGGCAAAGTGGGTTCCAGTCTCTTCTCCCAGGTAACAAGAACCTGGTTGTGCCAGAGGAGCTTTAGGCTGGATATTTAGGAACAATTTACTCACTAAAAGAGTGGTTAAGCCCTGGAACTGACCATCCAGGGAAGTGCTGCAGTCGCTGTCCCCAGAGGAGCTTTAGGCTGGATATTAGGAACAATTTACTTACTAGAAGAGTGGTTAAGCCCTGGAACTGACCATCCAGAGAAGTGGTGCAGTCACTGTCCCCAGAGGAGCTTTAGGCTGGATATTAGGAAGAATTTACTCACTAGAAGAGTGGTTAAGCCCTGGAACTGACCATCCAGGGAAGTGGTGCAGTCGCTGTCCCCAGAGGAGCTTTAGGCTGGATAGTAGGAACAATTTACTCACTAGAAGAGTGGTTAAGCCATGGAACTGACCATCCAGGGAAGTGCTGCAGTCACTCTCCCTGGAAGTGTTTAAAAAAACACATAGATATGGCATTTGGGGACATGGTTTAGTGGTGGACTTGGCGGTGCTGGGTTAACAGCTGGATTTAATGAGCCTGGATGTCTTTTCCAACCTTAATGATTCTAAGATTGCATGATCCTGGTGCTCTAGAAATTAGCACCACCATTCCTGCTCCTCCAACTTCTCCCTTCTTCCACCCTCTACCTGCAAGGGCTACCCTGCAGCGAGGATCCTGGTCCTGGAGTCAGGAGCATCCTTTGCGCAGCCACAGACAACCAATGTGCTCTGTCAGTTCCAAGAAGCATGCTCTGCTTGACTGTGTGGCTCGGGGTGGCATCCTGTAACCTAGTAACAGCAAAGCTGGGTGCCTTATATTATTTTTAATGCTTGCAGAATGATTTATTAATCTACATTTTTAGATCTACTTGAACATCTTGCGTGCGTCACGCGAGAGTATTACAACTGTTATCAGGCAAATCAAGCAGCCAGCGCTGAGCGCGCTCCGAGTAGTACAGCACAACGTGAGGGTTGTGTTATTGGCAAGCATTTGTAGCCTGACTTTTAAACACATGATGATTCCCCATGAAATTGTTCTATTCTGCATTTTGAGGGGTATAAGGAAGAAATTACAGGCTTGACATTTGGTGGTGGTTGTTCTTCTATCACATGCTCTTCAAATCCCGCCTGGGTGCGTTCCCCTGTAACCTGCCCGAGGTGATCCTGCTCTGGGAGGGGGTGGGACTTGGGTGATATGTACCCTGCTAGCCATCTCTGCTGGCCAACAGCAAGAAAACAACAGTTGAACTGTTCCTTTTCAATCAGCATGTTACTAACCTCCTTTTGAAGATACTGTTCATGCTGCTCTTCATTTCTGTCACAGAATGCAGGTTGTTTAAGCAGCGTTTACACCATTTGGCTGCAAGTAACCACAGAATGCAGGTTATTTCAGGAGCATTTACACCATTCAGCTGCAAGCAACTGCTGCAATTTTAGAAAGGTGGTAGATTCACTTCTCTTAAGTACTTTTTCCTCCTTAGATTTCTCTCTGACCCATTTTATGGGGAAGAGAAGAGGAAAATGACATTTTGGTTTCCATTGATGTCCAATGATAGGACAAGGGGCAGTGGTGCAAGTTAGAGCAGAGGAGGTTTCATTAGAACAGAAGGAAAAAGTTTTTTACTGTGAGGGTGCTGGAGCTCTGGAATGGGCTGCCCAGACAGGTTGTGGAGTCTCCTTCTCTGGAGATATTCAAAACCCACCTGGACATGTTCCTGTGTGACCTACTGCAGATGATCCTGCTCTGGCAGTGGAGGATTGGACTTGGATCACCTCTGGAGGTCCCTTCCAACCCCTAACATTCTGTGATTAGTGAGATGGTGATCATGTATCCATCTCCATGTGTTGTGCCAGTTCAACATTTATTGGTATTTACTCTGATTACCCTGGTGGAGAAAATACATTATCACCAAGTGGCCTTAAGTGGGAAGATTTTTCCAACAAAGCCCAGCAGTGCTAATCCGATGAGATGCTGCAAAGTGCTAATACACTCAATAATCAATATTTAATAAGAATGATGGAAGCAGCTGCTCATGTGAAGGGTATTTAGTGGCTGGATTTGATTTTTGGCAACTGGTTGCTATGTGTGTTTGATTATTTTTTTTGCATTGAGTGAATTTCTCTCCCCTCCTCCCCCCCCCAAATCCCTAATCTTGATGAATCGTTCTGCGAACCAAACCATCACTTTCTCTCTGCAGGCTCATGTAGTTCTTCAACAAATCTTGGGGGTTTGCACTTTTTTTTTTAAATTTGCTGTGGCAAAGATGGTTCCAGTCCTGTTACCCACCTTTAGCATGGCATTTGAGTGACTGGAGGAGATGGCTGTGTAACAAAGTTCAGTTTTATTTGTCTTCCACCTACACAGCGAGCCGTAAGTGCTACCGAGAGACGGAAAAGTTCATTCTCTCTAGCAAGGTTACTCTTCTTGATGAGCATTAAAAGATAGCTTAAAGCCATTCACAATTATGACCTTGACTAGGAAAATGTAAGTTAATAAGGCTTCAACAAATTATGGTCTTTTTGGTCGATTTGCCTAGTGAACTGTTAATTGTAAAACTGAAAGACATTATGTTCGGCTTTCTCTATCACATCTTTTGTGTTTTAACAGTGACACTTCATTGAGTGCAATTAACAAAGCCTAGGAGATTTATTAACACACTTCTTCATGGCCAATGATCCATTCCACTTAAGACATAACACTGTAAAATGCACATTATCTCCTTTTGGCACTTACAATAATGCTTCATGAACTAGGAAGGCATATGTTAAAGCAGATAAAATAGCATTATTAGCTGACAAATCTTACAATTTATTAGACAGTTAATTTATCAGCTTAAAAGACACTTAAAACAGCTGTGCATTTAATGTCTTTTTAATGTATCCAGTAAAACTTGCATAATTGCCTGTAGTGCAATTTATTTTTAGCTATGTTGCAAAATGTCTGCATTTACTGTTTACATCTTCTTTAATTTTTCCTGCAAGGCTCATCACATCTAGGCACAAGCCCTAACAATGAGGGCAGATAATCAGATAAAAAGGCTGCTTGGTACAAATGGCTGCCCATGAATGAACTATTCAAAAGTACATGCTGAGCTGGACCAAAGAGTTCCTGCATTTTATCTCCGCCCCAAGGGCAAGAGGGAGGGGGACGAAAAGAAACAACCCGAGCCAGGGGTGCCTGGATGGCAGCGCGGTCACAGGCTGCCAAGCACGGCACATCAGAGACCTGCCACGTCTGCCTTGACTGGCATTAGCATTTGGAGCCCATTCGGAGCCACATGGCTGGGGTGTAAACTAACCAGGCTCGGAGGCTGCCTTAGCAGAGGTGTTTCACTTTATAATTAAGGTAACTGCTCCCTGCAGATCAATCGGAGCAGCCCTAAGTAGTGCCTGTGAAGGAAGTGGTGGAGAGGATACACATTTAATGACTCCGATGCATAAATTGGCTGTGTTTGTTTATTGCTCTCTAATTTAATGGAACCTTTCGTTAAATCTTCCTGGCTTTTTTTTTTTTCTTCCCCCTTCTTTCTTTTTTTTTTTTTCCCTTCCTTTAACATACTGCAAGTAATGATTTCTGTGGGAACAAAGGGTGGTGCTTATTAAAAGAAAAAGTCAAACATTGCCGTTTCCATTAATTAAATGTCAGATTAGCTTAATCTTTTTATAAATATTGGACATAATCTATTTACAGAGCATAATCAGATCTGCTGGCATGTGGAGGTGAAGTGCAGAAGAGCAATTCTTGCTCTGCAGAAACTGGGCAGGAGTGGGAGCTGAGGGGGTCGGAGCTGTCTGTGGCTGGGCTCCTGGCACAAAGCAGGAGGAGGGATACAAAATGTACAGGGATATTGGTAACTTTTCTGCAGTAATGGGTGACTCCTGTGAAAGGGAACAAAGCTCTTCTGGAGAGTTTCCAGGGTCCAGGAGTCTGAAAGTAGTCAAATTCCCAATCTGTGGGCATTTTGAGAGGTGAAGGATTCACTAGTATGGGCTAGTAAATAAAAGGAATAAAACTCTGTGTTGAAAGGGAAGAGTTTCCAGGGTCCAGGAGTCTGAAAGTAGCCAGATTTCCAATCTGTGGGCATTTGGAGAGGTGAAGGATTCACTAGCAAGGGCTAGTAAATAAAAGGAATAAAACTGTGTTGAAAGGGAAGAGTTTCCAGGGTCCAGGAGTCTGAGAGTAGCTAAATTTCCAATCTGTGGGCATTTGGAGAGGTGAAGGATTCACTAGCAAGGGCTAGTAAATAAAAGGAATAAAACTGTGTTGAAAGGGAAGAGTTTCCAGGGTCCAGGAGTCTGAGAGTAGCTAAATTTCCAATCTGTGGGCATTTGGAGTGGTGAAGGATTCACTAGCAGGGGCTAGTAAATAAAAGGAATAAAAACTCTGTATTGAAATGGGCAGAAGAGTAGAGGTAAGATTTTCACCAAGCAGGGAAATCTTAATGCTGTATCAGAGAATCCAAGGCTACAAGCCTCCTAAAATCCTTTCATCATGTCAGGATGCCCTTTGGTTTTGCTTCTGAATGTATCCATTCAGAACAATGCCATTTGACACAAGTTTACAGAGGTGTTGCCTATCTACAGTGGCAGCCTTAAAATCCTCATTAGCCTGGAAATTGCCATCAGAAACTTTTCCCATCAACGCCTTCCATTAGCAGCCTGGCAAAGTGATAAATGACCCAAACGAGTGGATGTGAGAAAAAATGGATGAATTATTGAAGTTGAGAATAACAGAGGCGTATGGACACCTATATTCATTACAAGAAAATGTTATGTATTACATTTAATTAAACCTAAAGATGTAAGAGTGCATTGTTCCTGCAGAGATAGGCATCTAATGAGAGCTGCTTCATGCTTTGATTAGTGCAGTGCTGTTGAGTGTTCTATTGCTGTACAGTCAATTGTTGGGAGAGTTGTCCTGGTCCCAATTGCAACTGAATTCTGATGATATCAGTTTTTTGGGTTGTTTTTTTTTTTGGTGAGGAGTACCCTAGCTGGCAATAGTTAAGTTACAGATCTTTTTATGAGCGCTTTCAAAGGCTACTGCTGCAGAAGTAAATTTCCCCTCACCTCTGTTTTCCAGCAGGACATCATCATCCAGTTCATGTCTTCCCAATTTGTCATCAAGGATTTAATTTCCATTTATTTAAGAGTAAAATACAGTGGGCAGGAAACTACCAGAAATATCTGTTCTTATTTCAGCTAGCACAAAAGTGAGGCAGTGTTGTAGCTGAAGAGCAGCCTCAGATTTAAAGTAGCATTTTCTTATGAAGAGCAAGATCCAACCTTTGAAATCTTGCTTAGGCATAATCCACCTTGTTACAGTAATAATTATTTTATGGGCTCCTGAAGTTATCTCATTTTGTGAGCAGCTTCAAAAATAAGCTCATCTGTAACCACAAACGCTTGAGAATCTTTTAATATTCTGCGTTAGAAAGCTTCCTGACATGGAAATGCATTGCAAGATGAAGGGCTGAAAGCATCTTTTTTCCTCATCTGGAATGCTTGCTGCTATTTAAGAAACAGTAATTTTATAAAAAGATAAAGTTAGAAACTTAGGAATGTAAAGAAGTGATTAGTTTTTTGTTTTGGTCAAAACCTGGAGTGCCTTTCTTCCACATCTGGTAGCTCCTTACAGAATCACAGAAACAGTCAGGGCTGGAGGAGACCTCAAAGATCACCTAGTTGCAACCCTGCTGCCATGGAAGGGACACCTCACGCTAGATCAGGTTGCTCAGAGCCACATCCAGCCTGGTCTTAGAAAATTCCAGGTATGAGGCTTCCACCACCTCCCTGGGCAACCTGTGCTAGTGTCTTACCTCCCTCATGGTGAAGAACTTCTTCCTAACATCCAATCTCAATCTACCCACTTCTAGTTTTGCTCCATTCCTCCTCATCCTATCACTACCTGGCAGCCTAAACAGTCCTTCAACAGCTTTCCTGTAGCCCCCTTCAATACTGAAAGGCCACAATAAGTTCTCCTCAGAGCTGCCCTGTGATGATGATGGTTGAAGAGAAGGAGACCTTGGCCTTCCTGAAGGAGGTCTACAGTAGGGCTGAGGAGGGATTACTGAAAAGGTCTGGTAATGACAGGACAAGGAGGAATGGGTTTGAACTGACAGAGGGGAGATCGAAATTGGATGTTAGGAGGAAGTTGTTTGCAGTGAGGGTGGTGAGACACTGGCACAGGTTGCCCAGGGAGGTGTTCAGGACCAGGATGGATGAGGCCATGAGCA
Organism: Semnornis frantzii; assembly: GCA_013399775.1. Taxonomy (NCBI): domain Eukaryota; kingdom Metazoa; phylum Chordata; class Aves; order Piciformes; family Ramphastidae; genus Semnornis; species Semnornis frantzii. Next base: position 10,441 of record VWYK01126562.1, on the reverse strand, counting down.
ACCTGTTGTAGTGGGAGGTGTCCTTGCCTATGGCAGGGCATTGGAACTGGCTGAGGTTTGAGCTCACTTCCAACCTTACCATTCTATGATAAATAAGTCTGGCTCTGTGTGTGTGTGTGTCTCCCCAGATGCCTGTCACAGAGTGTGTGGCTTGAGATGTGTGCTCTCTTCAACTGCTTGTTTCTATCTCACAAACTATGGCTGTGAGTGTGTGTTAAAAGGATGTGTTGGTTCTGACACTCACTTTTCTATAGCTCTGTGCAATTCCTTTCACCTGAGAGGTAGAAAATCAACACAATCTGTAGAAAGTTCCTCTTGACATGACTGGGTGACAAAACTGCAGACTGATTCTGACCAGCTGGGCAGTGGAAGGAACTGAGGAGCTGGAGCCAGCCACTCTCTCCCTTGTTCTGGAATTCCCCCATATTACTCTTTCCTGTCTTCCCATTTTGGCACCAGGCAATTTGAAGGGGAAAAAAAAAAACCCAAACCGCTAATCTGGAAATAGGTTAATACTTCCTCCCTGGGTTCCTTAACACATTAAACCAAGACTTCAGTCTCCATTCACGTGGGGCAGCTCACTGCCATGAGCTAATGACTTAGGCCTTGTGTGAAAGCCTGCAAACAGTTGACTTTGCTGTCTCCTAACAGCATCTCACTTGAGATTACTTCTTAGAAAAAAATATTGTTTAATTTCAAGGCAATTATGCCACACTTCCCTGTCTTATGAGGTGGGATCTGCCTTCCCCGGTGTGTGAGATGCCTCTCCCAGATCTAATTCTCTTAGCAGGAAAAAGCTATTTTTCAAAGCCTACATTTGAGCAGGCGTTGCTGGTTGTAGAAGGAACACATTTGGTGTTGTGGGGAGCAGCCTGAGTGTGCAAATCCCTCTTGGTGCTGGAGTCTTTCAGGGAAAGGATGCTTGGGGACCGGTGGTGCTCTGAGCTCAGCGTGTGGGACTCTGACTGCTGTTAGTTACTGCTGCAGCTCTGCTTGCACTAAAACACCCGAGGAGAGAAAAAACAGAAGCTCTCCCCGTGGGTTTTACAGGGAGCAATTAGGAAACCATATCCAGTGAGCTTCCCTTGCCAAAAAAAGAAATCACTGGAAGCCTGCTGCACTGCAGAGTGTACAGCACATCCCACCCTCCAAAATAAGAAACTTCTGTCCTTCCTTCTGCTTGCTTGTCGATGTAACCTGCCCTTGGAGAAGATGAACCTGTAGTGAAAGCTACTTCTGGATCATGTTGTTTCTCTATACTGCTGGAGCCCTAAATGTATAATGACTTGAAAGCCCTTCCAAGCTTCAGCACTCTAAGCACCTAAGTACATAAGTTACAGACCAGCAAGAAGTTACAATTTCTGCCATTTTGCAACAAACCTGGAGCTGGGCCCTTATTTGCTGAAAATGTGACTATATCTTCACATAGATGCACTAATAAAGGAACAGAAGAATCAAGGATGAAAAGAAATTTTTCTTCATCTGAATCCTCTGCACTAAAAAGTGCTGCTTATGGGGGCTGGCAAAAATAAATACTTTGTAGTGTGCTGGGAGAAAGATCTATGAACCACACACAGGTATAATGTAAGTTGAGAGCCTGAATGTATAGAGTGTTTATTTATATTTTGAAAACATCAGGGGGGCTGCCTGGGTAAGGAACTGGGTGCTCTAGAGAGTGGGAAAAGATGGGCAGTCATTCTTCAAAGTGGTGGTGGTTTGGAAGTCACAGGAAGGGAAGAGGTCTGCCTCCTATGGAGAGAAAATATTTGCTTGCACCAGGTCAGTGATCTTCAAATGAAAAAAAAAAAAAAGAACCCCCCCTTCAAGTAGGTGTAGAGATATTGGAATGGAACATCTCCTAAGAAATCATTTCAGAGAGCTGGGCCAGTAAACTCAGTCACCAGCAAGCTTTTATGCAGCCGTGGCTGTGGCGGTGATGCTGGAGGAGCCTGGACTGCTGAATGAGCTGCAGTTGTGAAAATATTCATCTGCAAGCTTGCACCTAAGAATGTTTCCACAGCCTGCAAAACACCAACCTGAACTGAAGGTGATCCAATGACATAAGCTGAAGGGTGTGTTATAAAAAGTAGGGATTTCAGCAGGATGATTTAAGCTCTCGTTCATGCTCTTGTACCTCTCCCCTGACCCCGGTTTGGTTCAATTGGTGCTAGGGTGTCAGCCTGGATTTTCAGTCCATTTAATCATCTACCTCTACCTTTCCCCTTGTTTGTTTCTATCTCCACGCTAAACAGGCTGCTCCTAACGTGTTATTGAATAAGGCAGGGCTCTGCCTGCTGCTGAGCACTTTCCCTTAGTGGTGATAAAATGGTGATAAAAACACAAAGTGACACTTCAAACACCGGCCCGCGCTGGAGCTTTGCTGCATATTGCTTTTTCTCTCCCAAATACAGCTCTCTCTTTTTTCCTTTCTTGCCTTTCAACTGATCATTTTGAAAGGGAGTAAGGCTGCACATATGGCATGGCAAGTCTGCCCAACATCTAGCCAAGAGAGCTGCAACAATGATGTGACCATCGACATATTTGAGCCTGCAGCAATGCAGAAGCTACTAATATTTGGAGGGAGTACTTTTTTTTCTGCTAGAAAGGTTTCCATCTCTGCTGTTTCTATCTTTGCCCACATCTGAGGTGGGCTCGAGCCACATACAGCTGGGTCGAGGCAATCCCAAGCACCAATATAGGGTGGGCAGTGCCTGGCTGGAGAGCAGCCCTGAGGAGAGGGGCTTGGGAGTGCTGGTGGATGAGAAGTTCAATGTGAGCTGTCAGTGAGCTCTGGCAGCCCAGAGAGCAACCAGAGCCTGGGCTGCAGCAGGAGGAGTGTGGGCAGCAGGGTGAGGGAAGTGATCCTGCCCCTCTGCTCCACACTGTTGAGATCCCACCTGAATTGCTGCATCCACTTCTGGAGCCTCTGGGACAAGAGAGCTATGGATGTACTGGAAGGTGTCCAGAGAAGGGCCACGAGGATGCTCAGAGGGCTGGAGCTGCTCTGCTGTGAGGAGAGACTGAAAGAGTTGGGGCTGTGCAGTCTGGAGAGGAGAAGGCTCCCAGGTGACCTTCTTGTGGCCTTGCAGGATCTGAAGGGGGCTACAAGGAAGCTGGGGAGGGACTTTTGAGGCTGTCAGGTAGTGACAGGACTGGGGGGAATGGAACCAAGCTGGAAATGGGGAGATTCAGACTGGATGTTAGGAAGAAGTTGTTCAGCAGGAGGGTGGTGAGAGCCTGGCAGGGGCTGCCCAGGGAGGTGTTGGAACCCTCATCCCTGGAGGTGTTTAAGACCAGGCTGGATGAGGCTGTGGCCACTCTGATCTAGTGTGAGGTGTCCCTGCCCATGGCAGAAGGGTTGGAACTGTCTGAACCTTGTGGTCCCTTCCAACCCTGACAATTCTATGATCCTGTGGGCTAGACTCAGCAGGATCCTGCAGCTGCTTTGTGAGGATGCAGAGCAGTGCTCAACTTGTTTGCTCTTTATTTGGTTTGCAGTGGCTTTACACCACTTTGCATCTGCCACTCTTCTCCCCTCCTGCTCTCTCTCTGATGGCCTAAATGAGAATAAGAGTTGCTACATTAATTATTCTCTCTTTTTTGAATTAATTAAAGAGGCTCAGAACATGGATGTGCTGAAGTCTGGCTGCAGGGATGGTTGGGAGGAAAAAAAAACCCTGGGCTGCTGGAAATCTCTCTTGGGAGGCTCAGCAGAGCTGCTCTGCTGTGACACCACTGAAACAGGTACAGTGCCTGTCAGCTGGGGCTCCTCACAGTGGCATGGCTCTCTCTTCTTTGCAGAGCTTCTCCAAACCCTGACTTGAACCTTTCCCTTCTTTTCTTTCCTCCCATCTATGTATGAAGCTCGTTGGTTGTCTAACAGTTTGCATTCAAAATAAGAGGGCACTTCTTTGCTCCCCATTTTCTTCCCTCCCCTCCTAAATCCCAGGATCTTCATGAAGCAGTGCTGGGAGGTGATGGAAAAAACCCACTGTCCACTAATTTATTTTGAAGCTATTCCTCTTATTCACTTCTCTTTGTACTTAAACCCTTTTTCTAAGCTGCCTGTGCTGTTTTTCTGGAGGCAGGGCAGGCTCTTGGTGCTGCTGTGGGCTTGGCAGCATCCATTTTTAACCACTGCTCTTTAAGGATGCTGTGCAGGAATCAGAGCTCCAAAGAGGACCAAAAAGTGATGAAAGATTCAGGAACAGTGAGTTGGAGACAGGTCTGAACGAGCTGGGTTTGTCTGGCAGAAAAGTCAATATCTCCTTCTCTCTGCTGGGCTTAGGAAAAGAAGAAATTAGCTTACTTTGCAGCAAAGATTCTGGATAAGAAGGCTAGCTAAACATTGAGACAGCCCTGCTAGGGAGATTAGGAATCCACTTGCTGATGTGTTTCTGTGACCAGGCTTGTCAAAATCCTGCTGGGAACCATGTAGGAGAACTCCACCCCCCTCAGTGGGCAGAGAAGTCGACTCCAGTTCCCTACCACCTTTCACTGCTGCTAATGCTCATACAAACACCAGAGCAGAAAAAGATTTGCCTTTTTCCACACAAGGCTATTGGGGAGAGGGGGGAGAATTAAAAAAAAAAAAAAAAAGTATGATATGGTTAATATTTTATCACTACTCCAAGCTATAAAAAAATTGGCACTGCTTCCGAAGTTGTTCAGAAAGGATGGATCATTTAGAATAATAATGCAGGGACCAAGTCATCTCCCACTCTTAAAACCTGGCATGCTGAAATCATATTTATTTACCAGGGGGTAAGGTTGATGAGGGTGGGTACAATTGTCACAATAACCTTGCAGAGAACTTCATGAATGTCTGTGCCCCACAGCAATGTTCCAAAATGTCCTTCTCATGTGCTGGGCATTTAATGCAATGCAGCCCACAGCAAGCAAAAATGCAAATATCACTTTAGAACTCCAAATGCTGCCTGTTAAGTGTGGTGGCTGACATCCAGTTAATGCTGAGGTCTCATGATAAGATGTTCTTTAGTGGTTTAAAGCTGAGAGTGCTGTTTGCCATCATTTACCAGGGCTACTCAGTATCTTCATAGCAGGACTGAGCGTTGCCTCAGCAAGTTTGAAGTCGAGACCAAACTGTGGTGAGGTGGATGAGCCTGAAAGAAGATGAGGCCATGCTGGGGCACCTGGACAAGCTTGAGAAGTGGCCTCATGTGAACCTCCTGAGGTTCAGCAAGGTCCCAAATCTGGGTTGGGCAGTCACCACTATGGATGCAAGCTGAAGGACATAGGGATGGAAAGCAGCCCTGCAGAGGAGGACTTGGGGATGCTGGTGCATGAAAAGCTGGGCATGAGCCAGCAAGGTGCTTTCAGTCCAGAAGCCAAGCACCTCCTGGGCTGCAACCCCATCAGCATGGGCAGCAACCTTAACATCATGGGCAGCAACCCCAGCAGCATGGGCAGCAACCCGAGCAGCATGGGCAGCAACCCCAGCAGCATGGGCAGCAACCCTAGCAG
>VWYK01126561.1:0-23080 GCA_013399775.1 Semnornis frantzii | reverse complement strand
GCTGCTGCAGCCCTCTGAACATGCAGAAATCAGTAATTCCATACTGCACTGTACAACTCTTTTGGGTACCTTACTAGAAGCTGATGTCACCATGCAATTTAAATTCCAGCTACAGTAACATCCATCAGCAAGCTGACCTAGAAGCTTCACATAAGAACATCAGTGGTCTGAGTAGAAACCTTGCTTCAGATGCCATCAAAAGCAACAACAAAAACAACAGGGTTGGGATCTAGACAATGGTTTGGAACTGTGTTGGCAGCCGTGGAGTCAGAGTATTTGATCTTCACAGCTTGACGTCAAGAATGGCTTTTAAATCTCCTGGCTGGTAAATCTATCTGGCTCATGTATTGTTTAACATTGGAGGCACTTATAGATATTGTGGTTACAAAGCTGATCAAAGGTGCAAGGCATTATCTGTAGGGAAAACCTGAACCTTACTGCAGAGGTTGTACAGAGAGCTCAAGTGATTTCCCATCATGGAGTGGAGTTCGCTTGAAGGATCCAAACCAAAAGGCAGTGAGTTCTTCAGGTGCATGCTGCTGTGGCTGGTGTGGCTGTGAGTGCCTGGGGGTGAGTTGAGCAGCACCGTGGTCTTTTGTGAGATAAAACTTGCTCCAGAAAGCTTTGTAAAGCAAAGCAGAAAGAGCTGAGATTTGAATGTGAAAAAAAAATAATGTGGTGGTCCTTTCAGTTCTCAACTGAAATAAGAAAGGATAAGAAAGGAATAAGGAATAAGGGAGAGAGAAGGACTGGAAAGGTCAGGGGAAAGGAAGGAGAAGAGTAAAAAAAAATAAATAAACCACAAATATTTTGGATATCTTAGTTGAAAAGTGTGCTCCAGATGTCCCATTAGAAAGACTGGGGGTGGGAGAAAGAGGAGTTTTGCTCCCAGGAGGTGTCATTGAAGTGAAAATGTGAAGAAGGTGAATGGTTCCATCTAACTAAATCTTGTGTTTCAGAGGGACACAATGTAAGAGCCTCTCTGATTGCTTTTCTGCCTTCATCTAGGTGATGTTTCACCAGAGTACAGGGACCAATGGTTTAAAATACCTGCTCTTGCCTCAGCACAGCGAGACAGAGCCTGAAAACTACTGCTGTAATTAAGGAGGACTGCAGTGGCTTAAAGGAATGAGGGAAGGGGGAAAGGACTAATTCTCATCCTGAAAGCTACTCATGCAAAAGGGAGCAGCATCCACGGTGTGCATCTACCTTTCCAAGCGAGGAAGAGAAGAGCAGCCCTCAAGTTCCTTCCGTTTCCATCTGCCCCTGTGCTTTTCAGAGTGCAGCCCTTTGCTCATGACATGTGAGATGCCTTCAGGCATGTCTGGCAATGTGCTAGGAGGAGTAGAGATGATGTAACCAAAAATCCCACCTGCTGAAGCCAAGCTCCTGTGTTTGCTATCGCTCTGGACACGTGTGTCTGATCCTCAAGTATCTCTTAGAAGGCACTCTAGTAAGAACTAAAAGGAAAACATTACTTTCCCCCTCCAGATTTTTCTTTTTTTTTCCCCTCAATTCCTTCTATTTTTCAAAGGAAAGGAGAGGTCTGACAGTAGGGTGCGAGGGAGGCTGCCTTGTGTGGGCTCAGCTCTGTGCTGACGCTGCTGTTCTAATCATAACTGAGATAAAAATTATCTTTCCACTCAGCTTAAAAAATACTCAAAAGCCTTTTCCTGGAAACAGTTTGTTTGGAAGAGAAGCAGTGCAATTTGTGTGTGGATGCCATTGCTCTGCCTGCTGCAGAAAGGAGCTCTTCATAAGCCACTCTCAGGATGTTTGTGCCAGAGCTGCGTGGAGCTGGGCAGGTGCAGGGTGAGATCTTGTCACTGCCCTGCTCAAGAATGCCCTGCAGGGTGGGTTCAACCATCTGTGAACCCCAGGAAATGGACACCAAAAGACCTATCAGGAAAACTGGGTTGATGAAACCCATGATGAAACCCAACATGAGGCTGCAATGTGAGTGCAGCCCAGACAGCAACTGTGTGCTGGGCTACAGCAAGAACAGTGTGGGCAGCAGGGCAAGGGAGGGGATTCTGCCCCTTTGCTCTGCTCTCCTCAGACCCCAGCTGCAGTCCTGGGTGCAGTTCTGGAGCCCCCAGCACAGGAAGGATATGGAAGTGATGGAGCCAGTGCAGAGGAGGCCACGAAGATGCTGAGAGGGCTGCAGCAGCTCTGCTGTGAGGACAGGCTGAGAGAGCTGTGCAGCCTGGAGAGGAGAAGGCTTCCAGGAGAGCTTGGAGTGGCCTTGCAGGATCTGAAGGAGGCTCCAGGAAGGCTGGGGAGGGACTATTGACAAGGTCTTGTAATGACAGAGAAGAGAAGGCTGAGGGGGGGGATCCTGTTAGTGCATACTAATATCTGAGTGCTGGCTGTAAGGAAGATGGGACCTGACTCTATTCAGTGGTCCCCAGTGGCAGGACAACAGGCAGTGGGCATAAACTTGAAGACAGGAAGTTCAATCTAAACATGAGAATGAAGTTCTTTAGCTTGAAAGTGGAAGAGCACTGGAACAGGTTGCCCAGAAAAGTGGTGGAGTCTCCTGTGGAGACTCTCAAGACCTGCCTGGGTGCATTCCTGTGTGATCTGCTTTACATGATGCTGCTTTAGAAGGTGATTGGGCTTGATGACCCTCAGAGGTCACTTCCAACCCCTCAACACTCTGTAATTCTGTGAAAAAACTCCACCAGGCTATGAATCCACTGCAATGCCAAGTTCTGAGGGAACACTCTCATTTCTAACTTTCAAAGTCTTGAACTCATGTGGGAACTGCAACTTGCTTTAGTCCCAAGACTGGTTTCCAGCAGACTGAATGTGTGAGCCTTACCAAGCAAACAAAAAGCACTAATTTTGATTAGTTCTTACTAAAAATAATAATGTTTTTAAGCCAGTCCCTGGAGTCTGGGGCATTGACTCACGAGTTGAGAATACTTTGGACAGAACAGTAACAGCGACTACGCCATAGGGGAACCACAACACTACTGCATCAGCTGAATAAGTAGCAAGCAGCACCTCAATGGCAGAGCTCTTGCATACCAAGAGCTTTTGATGAGAAAACTTATGCACAGCTTTTGAATAACAAACCCATTTGAGAATCTGACAATTTGTAGACAACTCTTGAGAAAAAGAATTAAAAAAAATAAAATAAAAGTTCCAAACCCCAGGTCCAAAATCTCAGGATCAGCAAAGGATATGTAGAAAATTCTCTTTGGTGTTATTATTGGACTGGGCCAGACGTCCAGACACACCAAGTTACTCAAGCTTGCTGTCAGCTATGCCATAAATTTATATGGAATTTCAGTGCTATCTCAGAGGGACAATATTGGCTTAAGGTGTTTCCATTTCAGAACCTTATCCCATGGCAGATTGGTTGGGGGGTTGGGGGGTTTTTTGGGGTTTTTTTTTGGTTGATGTATTTTTTATTTTCACCCAATTGTGCCTAGCATTGAGTTTTCTGAATTACTTTAGCTTCACAAAACTTTATTGGCCACATATTCTTCTTCCAGACCTCTCCAGCTCCACTTTACTGCAATCCGGCACCCGCTGGTCAGACTTAACACCAAGTCTGCTGTCAGTGGATGCTACTGTGCTATTTATAAACCCTTTGCTGCATACAGGTATTTATGGCACTTGCTAGGGTCAGGAAGAAAGAAAAGGGGGGGAAAAAAAGAAGACAGAAAAAGAAGAAAAAAGTTCACTCCATTTTTATTAGTCAAATTCACAGCCAACCATATGGCCACAAACTGGAAGCTGCCAGCTCAGACAACTGGAACAACATCACTCTCTGAATCCTGCAAAAGCCATTATATACTATGGATATGTGGACATACATACTTTTTTTTTTTTTTTTTTTTTTTTTTTAAGAGGGGGGNTTTTTTTTTTTAAGAGAGTGGTGTCAGATATTTAATAAATGACAGCAAGTTCCTTCCCTGTCTCATTCTTGCACCTGATCCTCAGCAACAGCAGAAGATGCTTGGCTTTATGGACACCCATGCCTCCCGAGGGGGTGCTGCTGTCCTGTTGCCACCTACCTTCTGCTAGACTCCTACCCAGAAAAGTTGGGGGTTTTGCTGAAAAAAATCATGTTGGTGAAGGTACAGACATAGATCTGAGTGGAACTGGAAGTACATGCAGCTGTGGCTGTGTGAGGGCACAGAGTCCCCTAAGTCCCCTGATTACCCTACAATATATTTTGGAGATTATTCCCCAAAGGCTTTTGCTCTGGGCATGGTGTTGTTTGGTTGTTGTTGTTTTGGTTTGTTTTTTTTTCCCTGTGGACAGTTAGAATCATAGAATCATAGAATGGGAAGGTTGGAAGGGACCTCAAAGATCAGCCAGTTCCAACCCCCTGCCATAGGCAGGGACACCTCCCACTAGCACAGGTCACTCAAGGCCTCCTCCAACCTGGCCTTGAACACCTCCAGGGAGGGAGCAGCCACAACCTCCCTGGGCAACCTGTGCCAGTGTCTCACCACCCTCACTGCAAACAACTTCCTCCTAACATCCACTTTCAATCTCCCCTCTGACACTTCAAACCCATTCCCCTTGTCCTGCCATTCCCAGACCTTGTCAATAGTCCCTCCCCAGCCTTCCTGTAGCCCCCTTCAGATCCTGGAAGGCTACTCTAAGGTCTCCTGGAAGCCTTCTCTTCTCCAGGCTGCAGAGCCCCAACTCTCTCAGCCTGTCCTCACAGCAGAGCTGCTGCATTCCTCTGAGCATCTTCGTGGCCTCCTCTGGACTGGCTCCAACACTTCCATGTCCTTGCTGTGCTGGGGGCTCCAGAACTGCACCCAGGACTGCAGCTGGGGTCTGAGGAGAGCAGAGCAAAGGGGCAGAATCCCCTCCCTTGCCCTGCTGCCCACACTGCTCTTGCTGCAGCCCAGCACACAGTTGCTGTCTGGGCTGCACTCCCACTGCAGCCTCATCTTGAGCTTTTCATCACCCCAGACCCCCAGGTCCTGTTCCTCAGGGCTGCTCTCAGCCATTCCCCACCCAGTCAACATTTGTGCTTGGCATTGTGCCTACCCAGGTGCAGGACCTTACGCTTGACCTTGTTGAATGTCATGAGGTTGGCCTGGGCACAGCTCTGCAGCCTGTCCAGGTCCCTCTGGATGGATCCCTACCCTCTAGCAAGTCTTGCTCTTGGGTCACTGTTCTACTCTCTGCAGAGCACAGGTGCCCACAGGCAACCCTGCACCAAAGGGCTGGCATTGCTGTCACCTCCTATTGTGACCTTCACCAAGGTCATCCTCATTCTTTTCCCGTAAGTTTAGCTATCTATAAGATAAAGGTTCCTATACCTACCCACCTCAGGAGCTGGTGTGGAGGTTTAATTAATAATCCACAGTCTCTGTGGGAGCAACAAAGAGGCGGAAGGACTCGGGGAGGGAGAAGCTGGGTAACAGTGGTAGGAAACACATGGTCCCAGAGCAGAGCCTGGCCCAGAAATTCCCATCAGGGAACAATGCTGCACCAGCTGGGAGGCGGAGAAGGTGACCTCAGGGTTTTGCTTCTCCTTTGCTGCAAGCCCATTGTTCTATTGTGTCCTTTGCAGGGAGTTCAAGGGGATAAACAGCATTTTCCAGCCCAGCATAGACTCTGGGATGGCTTTCTTCCCTTCTAGCTTTATTTGAGTAAAGAAATCAAGTCTTGGTGCATTCCATAGCTGCTGAGGTGTGGGTTCAGCTTATGGAATCCCATGAGGTGCCTACAGAGTCTGTCCAAGGCAGGGCTAGCTAGGGTTATGAATTTGGCCATAGAAATTACACACGTTAAGATCTTCAACTCCTTTGGTTCCCTAAGCAGCTCATCAAAGCAGATGCCTGAAGGAGTTGAGCACCTGAATTGAAAACCCAGCATGAGCAGGTGCAGTATAACTGCCTTAAGAAGCCTCACCTAGACAAAGTTGCCTCCACTTTCCCCCTTCCCAACCAGGCTTCTCCAAGAAGCAAATTTACTTTTCTTCTCATTTCTAACCAGGCATGGTGGGCAGAGCCTTCCCCCTCTGAGCTGGTCCCCAGGTCAGATTTACTGTTTGGATTCTGTGAGGTCTATGTCTGTGTTAAATCTCTTCACCTTTGCCATACCCGGAACTCCTGGAAACTATTTTGTATCTCCATATTGCTAAAAGTAAGAGGTGGCAGATTGGCAAACCTAATGTTCTGTAGAAGAAATCCATCTAAATTCCAGTTGTTACCATATGATCGACCTCCTTTGGCAGAGGGAGATGTGCTGTGCTGCCCGGGGCCTGTTTGATTTCAGCCTGGAAGTACATCATTTCAAAATCAGAAGGTACACCTACTGTTATTCAAAGTTCCTTAAATGCTCATAAGCTTTTAATCACCTTGCACTCTCTTACTTTAGTAGCTCCTATCCTGATGGCTTTTTGGAGCTCTAGAAACTCAAAGCACTTCAGGAACCTGGTGCAGAGGAGTCCTTTGCCACTCACAGCAAGAGCAGCTCAGTCCTTCACCTGCATGAAGCATCTCATTTGGTTTGAGTTTACACAGCACAGAGTTGGACTTTAGAGTGATGGAGAGGAGAAAAAGCACAGGGAAAATTTTGCCAGTAAGATTCAGTGAGTGGAGACTGCAAGGATCTGAACCCTGAGAGGGCCTGCAGGAATCACTCAGCTTATTTGAAAAGCATTCCCTACACCTAGTTAATCCTGGAGCAGAGGAGTCCTTTGCCACTCACAGCAAGAGCAGCTCAGTCCGTCACCTGCATGAAGCATCTCATTTGGTTTGAATTCACACAGCACAGAGTTGGACTTTAGAGTGATGGAGAGGAGAAAAGGCACAGGGAAGAACCCAGCAAGATTCAGTGAGAGTGGAGATTGCAAGGATCTGAACCCTGAGAGGGCCTGCAGGAATCACTCAGCTTATTTGAAATGCACTCCCTACACCTAGTTCATGAATCATAGAATCATTTAGGTTGGAAAAGACCTCTAAGGTCATCGAGTCCAACCACCAACCAAACACCACCATGCCCATAAGCCATGTCCACATGTCTACATGTTGTAGACACCACCACCTCCCTGGGCAGCCTGTTCCAATGCCTGATCACCCTTTCAGTAAAGAAATGTTTCCTGATACCCAATATAAACCCCCACAACTTGAGGCCATTTCTTCTCATCCCATTGCTAGTTACCTGGTGAAGAGCTGACTCCAGCTTAGGCTTATGCCTCATCCATAAACATGAGTTTTATGGAGACTACCTCCATAGACTAGAACAAGAGATGAGTGGACAGTTAAGGATGATAAGAGGAGAGCAAGAAAAGTGTGGATGTGAAAAGGCCCTTGCCTCCCAAAAGAAAGGCAGCAGAGGAATTGGAGAAGCATGAAAGGAAAGCGATCAGTGGAAGTGGGGGGACCCAGAGGCATGGAAGAGAGTAGGAGAAAAGGGCAGCATGGCACTGGTGGAGCCTTCCTAAACAAATGTTCTGCCAGCCAAAACAGCAGCCAGTCTGAAACTGGTTAGGGATTGCTTATTTATTCATACCACAGGATGTAAACTAATACAGTTAAATTCCCCAGGGAAAAGAAAGCAGCCTTTTATTTTTTACATTTTTAATTTTTCACATTTAGGAATCCATTCATCCTTCTTTTCTCTCTTTCATGAAGTTCAAAAGCTTTCAAAGCACTCAGAAGGTCTTGCTACTGAATTCCTGCTGATTCAGGGATGAGAAGTAGTCATCACAGGGAAGAGTGAGTGGTTGGGACCTTTGGTATCCAGGTGTAAGACATCTCCCTATGATGCTCTGTGGGACTGGCTGAGGGAGTTGGCTCTGTTAGGTGTAAGCCATCTCTCTATGATGCTCTGTGGGACTGTTTGACGGAGTTGGCTCTGTTAGGTGTAAGACATCTCCCTATGATGCTCTGTGAGACTGGCTGAGGGAATTGGCTCTGTTAGGTGTAAGACATCTCCCTAAGATGCTTTGTGGGACTGCTGAGGGAGTTGTCTCTGTTAGGTGTAAGACATCTCCCTATGATGCTTTGTGGGCCTGGCTGAGGGGAGTTGGCTCTGTTCAGCCTGGAGAAGAGAAGGCACCATGGAGACCTAATAGTGAACTTCTAGTACCTGAAGGGGACCTGCAGGCTGGAGAGGGACCTTTTACAAAGGCCTGTGGTGGTAGCACAACAGTCAATAGCTCTAAATTAGAGCAGAGCAGATTTAGATTGGACATTAGCAAGAAATTCTTTACTATGAGGGTGGTGAGACACCAAAACAAGTTGCCCAGAGAACTTGGGGATGCTTCAACCCTGGAAGTGCTGAGACCAGTCTGGACAAGGCTTTGAGCCACCTGTTCTAGTGGAAGGTGTCCCTGCCCATGGCAGGAGGAGCTGTAACTAGGTGATCTCTAAGATCCTTTCTAACTCAAGCCATTCTATGATCCTATGGTGCTATGATTCATATCCAGGAGTGACTGATTCTTAAGCACTATATTTAAAGCTTTGCTGGGCAGTAGATGTGGCTGATATTTATATGAACTTAATCCCCCTTCACAGGAGGTTCTACACTCCAAGATCAAAGTATGCTTTCAGTCAGGCTTAATTGGAGAATGAGTGTTTACTTTCAGCTCAGGTTTTGCTCCCTTGGCTTCGGCCAAGGTTTCACCTTCCCGAAGGAAAAAATAAAATGAAAACAACAAGATCCCAAATCACTCCCTTAGAATAATCTGAATGGAGCTTTTATATAAAATATAAATACTGCAGGAGAGACAAAAAAAACCCCAAAACCCAAACAGAACCTGCAGCTGAAAAACAAGGTCTGTGGGGTTGTGCAGGATAACCACGCGGCCATGCCGGGCATTCCTCCGGCACCACATTCCCAAGCAACAAAGAAAAATAGTTAAAAAGACCTTTAATTGACCAAAGTCCTGATTGTCTTTTCAGACACCCTTCTTGATGTGGTTGGAGATTGGAACCCTTTTGGAAAGCAACTTGACATTTCATAGCTTAGATATTTCCTCCATCGCTTTTGACTTTCAGGCCTCAATTATTTCCACCAGGAGAGGGTTTGCCAAGCTGATGAAATTGGAAACAGAGTGGATGTTATAAAATACAGGTAGCTCCAGCTGCTCTGCGTGCTGCTGCCTCCTGTGGCTTTTTCATTTGCCTTCTCCCAATTCCCTTTGAAGGCTGGAGTGTGGTAGGGGCTGAGCTTCACCATTTGAAGGCTGGAGCATGGTAGGGGCTGAGCTTCACCATTTGAAGGCTGCAGCATGGTAGGGGCTGAGCTTCACCATTTGAAGGCTGGAGCGTGGTAGGGGCTGAGCTTCACCATTTGAAGGCTGCAGCATGGTAGGGGCTGAGCTTCACCATGTGAGGGTTGGAGCATGGTAGGGGCTGAGCTTCACCATTTGAAGGCTGCAGTATGGTAGGGGCTGAGCTTCACCATTTGAAGGCTGCAGTATGGTAGGGGCTGAGCTTCACCATTTGAAGGCTGCAGTATGGTAGGGGCTGAGCTTCACCATTTGAAGGCTGGAGTATGGCAGGGGCTGAGCTTCACCAGAGCAGCTCTGCTCAGGAAGGGGAGCAGAGCTCACAGAATCGCAGAAACATCCAGGGTGGAAAACCTGCTCAGGATCACAAAGGCCAACCTAGAACCCTACTCTACAAGATTCACTTTAAACCATAGCCCTAAGCGCCACATCCAAACCACCTTTAAATACATCCAGGGTTGGGGACTCCAACGCCTCCCTGAGCAGCTCATTCCAGTCCCTGACAACTCTTTCCATGAAAAGCTTTTTTCCTAATGTCCAATCTAAACCTCCCCAGCCTCAACTTGAGGCCATTATCCCTTGGTCTGTCTCCAGCTACCCATGAGCAGAGCCCAGCAGCAGCCTCTCCACAATGTCCCCTCAGGTAGCTGTAGACAGCACTAAGGTCTGCCCTCAGCCTCCTCTTCCTCACACTAACCATCCCCAGCTCCCTCATTCACTCCATCAGCTCTGCCTGTTCCTGCACATGTGTGTCCAGGTACAGGCTTCAGCTTGGTTTCTAATCTGGAAAATTTCTTATAGTTTTTGCAGGGGCAAATTATTCTTCCCAGTTGCAGGAAGGGAAACCATTCCTGTCCCTCAACAGGTTTTGATGGAAATTCTGTTCCTGTGCCAAATGATCACTGAAAACATTTTTAAAGGACATTTATGGGGAAAATGTTGCAATTCTCTGGCTTTTTGTGCCCTGTTCAACTTCTGGTGGGGATGGAAACTGGTAAACTTTCAATTTACTGCAGCCATCCTGGTTTCTAGCTTAGAAAAAATGTCTCTGCCAGGGGCTGTGCTGTCACACCTATGTGACACAACTGCATTGATACATCCAGAGCTGCTGGAGCTCAGTGCCTTGGAAAATCTGGCCCAGGTACTGTTGCTTAAATAGGATGGTTTATAACTGGGGGGCTTTATAACTGGGCTGGAGGTCAGGATGGGGGGGACAGGCTCTGCTTACTGCTGCCTGGGATAGGACAAGGAGCAATGGATGGAAGCTGAAGCACAGGAGGTTCCAGCTCAACGCAAGGGGCAACTTCTTTGCTGGAAGGGTCCCAGAGCCCTGGCACAGGTTGTCCAGAGAGGTTGTGGAGTCTCCTTCTCTGGAGCCTTTCCAGGCCTGTCTGGAGGTGTTCCTCTGTGCCCCAAGCTAGATTATCTGGTCCTGCTCTGAGAGCAGAGGGGTTGGACTGGATGATCTCTTTGGATCTCTTCCAGCCCCTGATATCCTGTGAGCCTGTGAGCCTATGATGGTCTCTAAATTTGCGCTCTCAGGGGATCTTTACTTCTACCAGCACTGAGTGAGGTACTGGCAGGGACTGAAGCAGCTGAGGAATCATCATGAGGAAATTACAGCTGAATCCTCTCTGCTAAGCCTCCAAACAGGAGATGGGGTAGGATCCACTTCTTGGAGCAGGAGCACTTCTCTGTGCTGACCATCTCTGACCATGTCATTCCAGTCCTGCAAAATGGTTCTTCACCAACTAAAAGATTGGCTCTGAAGAGATCCAGGTCGCTGCTCAAAAAGCTAACTGTGTTGAATGATTGGCCTACAGGAGGGCTGGGGAGGGACTATTGACAAGGTCTGGGAATGCCAGGAAAAGGGGTAATGGGTTTGAAGTGGCAGAGGGGAGATTGAAAGTGGATGTTAGGAGGAAGTTGTTTGCAGTGAGGGTGGTGAGACACTGGCACAGGTTGCCCAGGGAGGTTGTGGCTGCTCCCTCCCTGCAGGTGTTCAAGGCCAGGGTGGAGGAGAGCTTGAGTGCCCTGTACTAGTGGGAGGTGTCCCTGCCTACGGCAGGGGATTGGAACTGGATGATCTTTGCGGTCCCTTCCAACTTTACCATTCTATGATTTTATGATTTCCACCAGGAAATCACAGCTGGGGTTGGAGGCATCTGGGATAACGTTCATCCCACTGCCACCTGTCTGTGGCTCCAAGAGCTGCTGTTCCTGCAGAAGGCTGTGCACATCCCAAATGATGGCAATGGATTAACAAAATGGAGTTGCCCTCAAGCATCAGCAATTTGGTTAGGCCTGACAGAGCTGATTACAGGATTGTCCCATGGAGGAGCAGTATCTGTCCTCTCTTCTGGGAGGCACCAATCAAAGACCTAAGCAGTATAGAATCACAGAATGGTGAAGTCCCTCCCCAGCCT
The DNA here is from genome assembly GCA_013399775.1 of Semnornis frantzii. Classification (NCBI taxonomy): domain Eukaryota; kingdom Metazoa; phylum Chordata; class Aves; order Piciformes; family Ramphastidae; genus Semnornis; species Semnornis frantzii. Next base: position 11,434 of record VWYK01126561.1, on the reverse strand, counting down.
TCCTGTAGTCCCCTTCAGATCCTGGAAGGCTACTCTAAGGTCTCCTGGAAGTCTTCTCTTCTCCAGGCTGCAGAGCCCCAACTTTCTCATCCAGCCCTCATAGCAGAACTACTCCAGCCCTCTGAGCATCTTCATAGCCTCCTCTGGACCCTCTCCAACAGTATCTGTCCTCTCTTCTGGGAGGCAAAGACCTAAGCAGCAGTTTGTCTCTGCCAGCACTTGAAGCTTGAGGACGTTTCTGTAGGAAGTAACAGTGGTAAAACATCCTCTGCAGCGCATAAACAATTTTTCCCTGTTCACCATGGTCAAAAATAAAGAGAGGAGCTGTGTAAACATCTCCAAGTTGTCTTTGCTTGTCTTTCTCTCCCCAGCCACGGAACAAAAAGCTCTGCTCAGGAGCCAGTACATACTGTAACTTCCTTCTGATCCACGATCCAGCACAAATACAAAACCAAATCATATTTCCATGTAATCAATCCATGTTCTTGAGGGGAAAATAGTCCTTAACAGCTGACTAGGAGACCTTGGAGCATAATAGAGTTCTCCAAATGCACAGGTGTGCCAAAATACTTCACCAACAGTGTATGAGAAAGTATTCACATTGTTCCCAAACCATGGGAAAAACATATCCTGTTCCCATTCCTGAAATGTGCCATTGACAAGGCTCTACATACTGAGCTTGGTGCAGCAATGTGTGTTGTCTCCTTGCAGGCATCCCTGCTTGGGGGGCTGGTGATAAACTTTTGCAAGCTTCCCTGCATTGTCCTGCTCTCAGCCAAGCTGGAGAGACCACATTGGGGTCCTGGCCCTGCTTGGATGGGGAATTAAGACTGCACTGACTGCAGCACTGTGCTCATCTTCTGGGTTGACTTATAGCAGGAAAAATAACAAAGGAAGAGTTTGGGGGGTTGAGGTTTTTTCTCTTCATGCTGTTGGATTCTTCTCACTGCCCCTTTGCAGCATGGATGCTCTGATGTTTCCCACAGCTGGTGCTGCATGGCCAAAGAGCTACAGACTTAGTGAAGATCACTAGATGGGGAGACAGGGAAATGGGAAAGAGCAGAATAAACTCTGCTGATAGGGAACTGGGATGTTGTGGTCACATTTCTATGGACAGCACAATAAAGGAAACAGAGGAGTGACTGGAGAAGAATGACAGATATTGCTTAGACATCAGGAAGTGCTCCTGCACTTCTGGCTAAAGGAGTCTTTGCCTTTTCCACTTGAAGTGTTTGGAGAGGCAAGCAGCTCCCCTGTTCATCAAGGAAAGGTTTGTGCAAGTTTTAAAAAAAACCCTTATAAAATAACAACAACTGAGAAGCAAATGAGGTTTTAGCTGTCAGAATTTATTTGATGTGAAAAATCACTGAATTCTGATATTTCAATCAGACCTACAGGACAGACAGCTTGGGAACATCTCTCCTTCCTCTGTGCAAAGGATAGCAGAGATAGGAGCAATGAGGTTCCACTTCTGAGTCATCTCCAAATATCCAGGACTATTTGGGTACCCAGAGATGTGCCATCTTTCATAAAAACCACATGTGAGGGTGGAGAGAGCCTAGAATGCGTTGCCCAGGGAAGTGGCAGAAGCCTCATCCCTGGAGGTGTTTAAGCCAGGCTGGATGAGGCTGTGGACAGCCTGATCTAGTGTGAGGTGTCCCTGGTCATAGCAGGGGGGTTGGAACTGGATGATCCTTGTGGTCCCTTCCAGCCCTGACTGATTCTATGATTCTGTGATTCTATGATTCTGTGATTCTGTGATTCTGTGATTCTGTGATTTTGTGATTCTATGATTCTGTGATTCTATGATTCTGTGATTCTGTGATTCTATGATTCTGTGATTCTATGATTCTGTGATTCTGTGATTCTATGATTCTGTGTGTCTATGATTCTATGATTCTGTTATTATATGATTATATGTTTCTGTGATTCTATGATTCTGTGATTCTATGATTCTGTGATTCTGTGATTCTATGATTCTGTGTTTCTATGATTCTGTTATTATATGATTATATGTTTCTGTGATTCTATGATTCTGTGATTCTATGATTCTGTGATTCTGTGATTCTATGATTCTGTGTTTCTATGATTCTATGGTTCTATGATTCTGTGATTCTGTGTTTCTATGATTCTATGATTCTGTGATTCTGTGTTTCTATGATTCTATGATTCTGTGATTCTGTGATTCTGTGATTCTATGATTCTGTTATTCTATGATTCTGTGATTCTGTTATTCTGTGATTCTATGATTCTGTGATTCTGTTATTCTGTGATTCTATGATTCTTTGTTTCTATGATTCTATGATTCTGTGATTCTGTGATTCTTTGATTCTATGATTCTGGTTTTTTATGATTCTATGTTTAAAGAAAAACCCCACAAACCTGAGTAGGTGTTTGGATGTGCATCTGCACACTACTTCAGTCTTATCTAAAGAGGTTTTATGACTTCAAATCAATTCATTGAAATCTTCCAGCTCCCCAAGTTTCCTGTAAGGGAAGTGAGGATACACCAGACAGGAAAAAAGCCCTGGAGTTTTCACAATCTAGTTCAAGAATTGCTAATGTGGCATCTGAGCATCACCAGACCACCCAGCAGAACAGATGTGAGCTGTGTTAAGTCTGAACTCAGGAGTGCTTTCTGTGGCATTAGCCAGATCACCCTATGGGGAAGTTTCCTATCAGCTCCAGGGCAGCAGCAGACAGCCATGCAACAGCCTTGGCAGTGATGGGGATGGATCCAGAAACCACCACGGGAGAGCAAAGAGCAGGCAGCCAGTGTGGCAGGCCATGTGTTTTGATCTAGTGCTGTGAGTTCTCACAGCAGATTTATCACAGCCCAAGGTCCAGGTGAAGCTCTCAGAAAGTGGCTTTCCCTTCCTGGCTGAGGAAAGGCATCTCCCAACACTTAGCAGCCCTTTGGCCTGACTCAAATTTAATCAGTCAGATGAGGCAGCCACAATGAGTTCCAGCCTAGGCAGAGTTCATCAGAGGTTCAGGGTGTTCAAGTCATGAGTTAATTCCCACCAACACCAGAACTCCCTTCACATAACAGAGACTGGAAAAACACAATAGTAAATAAGAACTGGGTATGAGCAAGAGTCTTGATGGAGCATTGGGAGTGTTCAGCTGCTGGTGTGGTTCACAGCATCTCTTACAGCTGATCCAAGTGATGCTTTTATTTTACAGTGGTGTTTTCCAGTCACACTCTTTTCCACATCCAAACAGCAATTGTTGTACTATTGATTATTCATTTCCAGTGACCTAATTGGAAACGTGCAGCAGCCTGGGTTTTTCAGACAGAAATCACTCCTTTCAGTGGTCACTTTTCAGACACCCATGGTAGACATCTGTAGAGGAGCTGGCTGTTTCCAGGGGCCTAATCACTCACCTTCAAAATGGGGTGACCATGGTAATCACCATTGTAGAGGTTTCTTAATATCCAGCCTGATGCTGGTGGTGTGAAGACATTTTGAGATGCTCTGGAGCACTTGTCAGGAGGTGACACCAACCTCTCCTCAGCTTTACCTCTCCAAAGACTCTGATGCTTGGCTAGGGAAAGGGTTTTGTAATGCCAGGCTGGAAATCTTGGGACCAACTGTTGCAAACTCTGGAGACTAGTGCAAGCAAAGGAAGGAGTAGTGCCAGAGCAGAACTGAAGCTTCATGTCTCCACAGACCCAAAAGCATTCAACACCAGCAACATTGGAGGTAATTCCCCTCTGAATGCATCCAGAATCATAGAATCATAGAATGGTAAGGTTGGAAGGGACCTCAAGGATCATCCAGTTCCAACCCCCTGCCATAGGCAGGGACACCTCCCACTAGCACAGGTCACTCAAGGCCTCATCCAACCTGGCCTTGAACACCTCCAGGGAGGGAGCAGCCACAACCTCCCTGGGCAACCTGTGCCAGTGTCTCACCCCCCTCACTGCAAACAACTTCCTCCTAACATTCAGTTTAAATCTCCCCTCTGCCAGTTTAAACCCAGTTTAAACACAAGAATGACTCTTCCACTTGCTGAGGCTGGTAGTAGGAGATCCAGCAGTTATCAGCTTCACCTCCCTGAGGGAGCAGCAGTGTTGAAAAGCAAGGGGGTACCAAAATCCACCTCCTTACACCGCCAACAAAACCAGGGAAGCATTTCGTCCCCACAGCCCCACTCTTGGCTGCAAGAGCTGGTGTAGGGATTGCACAACAAGCCTGTTAAAAATAAAGTGTCTTAAAAATACCTTTTTTAATTTTTATTTTCTATTTACATTATGAGAGGCTAAGTGAAAGCAGCAATTTTGTTTTGTCGCCGTCGTTTCATTTTCTTTCAAACCAATGAAAGTTAATGTTTATAGCAGCCCAGGAGCTGGAAACCCAACTTAGGAAACACTTAATGTTTAGATCTACTTAGTGGTTGGAAAAAACAACTTTTTAAATGCTTCAGCAAGTGGAAACAGCCACCCCCTTGTAAACAAACCTTTAGCATGAAGATATTTCTCAGCAGCGGAAAACCTTAACTGCATGGAGGCGTTTTGAAGCCATCAGAGGCTGTGGCATAACCACCTTCTGTCAGCAGAGACATCAGTGATCAGTGGAGACAAAAGGAGAAAGAGTTTCCATGCAGGATGCTCACTAAATGTTTGTTTCACAATAACTCACTGTCTTACACACATAATTCATACTCAGATCAAGGTCCAGGTCAATGCCACCTTACTCCAGTTTCACGTTTTTAGGGTCAGTGAAGTTAAACCAAGACAAACATCAAGGAGTTGGGCACCAGAATAAAAAATATTGGTTGTTTTCTGCAAGTACAGTAAAATTTCCCAGCTGTAAGATAAGCCTGCCAGATATTTTAGTGGTGACCTTGAGGAAAAAATAGTACAGCAACCTGCCTGGTCGATGTTTTGCCTCCAAAACCTCATTTCAGCCCTGGTCATGTGCTGTGTTGCTGCTCGCCCTGATGCTGGGTTGAAGAGTCCGTGAGCTGAGCTGTGTATGGGAATTTTCACTTCCCAAAGAAACAGTGCAAGTCCCATCAGGAGACAGTTAAATGCATCCCACTGGATGTTGGCAGGGAAGTGGCAGGGATGAACTCATAGCTCTTTTCCATCCTTTGTGCTTTAAATCCTCTACCTGGATGGGACAGTGCTTGGATGGGTCAGTGCCTGGGTGGGTCAGTGCGTGGATGGGTCAGTGCCTGGATGGGTCAGTGCCTGGATGGGTCAGTGCCTGGATGGGACAGTGCTTGGATGGGTCAGTGCCTGGATGGGTCAGTGCCTGGGTGGGTCAGTGCCTGGATGGGTCAGTGCTTGGATGGGTCAGTGCCTGGGTGGGTCAGTGCCTGGATGGGACAGTGCTTGGATGGGTCAGTGCCTGGGTGGGTCAGTGGCTGGATGGGTCAGTGCCTGGATGGGTCAGTGCCTGGATGGGTCAGTGCCTGGACCCACTGCTGCTGTCTGCCACTGAGCAGTGATGGATGCAGCAGCTGCCCTGGGGCATCCCCGAGTGCATCAGTGGTGAGCTGCTGGGATGTGTGACAGCTGTCCTGCTGTACCCCCAAGCACCTCATCATCATGATGCTGGACATCATCAGTGCAGGCCAAGAGGTTGTGCTCCCCATTGTCCCACCAAAGAGGGACAAGTGGCCAAAGAGTGGGAAAACACCTCAGTGGGGCAGGAGTTTTTGCAAAGCCCCAGCTCACAAGCTGGAAGGCTGGGAAGAGATGGGATGATGATTTAGGGATGAACAGGCTTGCTGGGGTGAGATGCCCATGTGCCCCTCACCCAGATCTGGTAATTTAGTGGTGAATACTCAGGACTGACTGGGTAAGATGCTCATGTACCCCTTCACATAGATTTGATGATTTAGGGGTGAATACTCTTCAGCAACAGGGCTGCCTGAGCATGTTGCCTATGTACCACTCAACCAAATTTGATGATTTAGGAAGAACACCCTGCAACAACAGGGCTGCTGGGGTGAGATGCTCATGTACCCCTCATCCAAATTTGATGATTTAGGATGAACACCCTGCAGCAACAGGCCTGCCAGGATGAGATGCCCATGTGCCACTTACCCAAATCTGAGCTCCCCTGTGCTGCCTACTCTGGTTTGTAAGGAGCAGCCGCTTGGCACTGGATGAGTCTGGGAGCAAAAGCTGAGGTCCAACACACTCCTCCTGCAGGGTCATTTCCTTCGAAACAATTGGGAGCTTTGATCCCGTGCTGTGAGCTCAAACCTGTGGCTGTTCTCACTGGGCACCCTCGGCGGGGCTAAAAAAAAAACNCCCCTCGGCGGGGCTAAAAAAAAACCCCCCCGCGGCAACCAACAATGCGCTCGGCTGAGCCACGCTGCCGCTGACTAAGCCCTGTCCCGAGGTTAGGTAATTTCCTCAAATAAATCTCTTTTCAAGAAGGATTTTAAACAGACTTTAACTACTACCAGACCTCTCTCCTCTGGATTTGATCCTGAGGAAATACCTGATAATAAACAAATACCTTGCTGGGATCCTCAGGCTTGCCAGAAATGACAGTTGATTTAAAAATCACTTCCCCCCCCCCCCCCCCTTTTTATTTTTTTTTCCTTCTGTTTTCTCACTTTACCCTTTTTTTAGGTTTAAAAAAAAAAAAAAAAGGTGGATGAAATTGTAACCATACAGAGCTAAGAAGGTGTTGCAGAGCAAACAAGCCCCAGTAAGGTTAGCATCCATGGAGGGATAGCATTTCACTCCCTCATGCTTCCAAAACACCTAAACCACTGCTATATCCTCTACCTAATTTAAGATTTCCATTTGGGTCTGGATCAGCAGTTAAGACATTTCCAGGGATGCTATTAAAGACAGTAAGACTCATCAAGGTTCAGCATCACAGTGCTGCACGCTGTGGGAAGCTCAGGTACCTAAAATGTGCAGCACAAGCACTGGGCTAGGCACCAATACTTGTACCTATAGTACCAGGCTGTATACCAGGCTGTAGTACCAAGCTATGTTCACACTCCCTGATGCTTTTTTAACTTCATTTTGTAAGAAAATGGAGCTGAAAATCACAGAACCATTGAACCACAGAATCAATTGTTTGAGGTTGGCAAAGACCTTTAAGCTCATCAAGTCTGAGGCAAGGCACTTTTACATCTGTATCAGCTGGGCAGAGTCCTCCATGCATGATAAATTCATCTCAGCACTTTCCCATGCAAAAAGCCAAATTTCCTGCTCCAAAGCACTGCCCCAGCTCCCTCCAGTGCTGGCCCAGTTTCAGTGGTGGGCTGAGCTGTTATTAAAGCTGTTGTTTGTGTTGCTGTTTTGGTTTGTAAACTCGGAGAACATGAGACTAAATAAACGTAGGATTATTACCATAATGGCCTGATTGAAGGAAAATGTTTGCGTTTGGTGACCAGCAGGGAGCAACTTGAGAAGAGGGAAAAAGTAACATGCAAGGACTGTGCCTCATGTTGCAGTCCCTCTCCATCTAGATGTGGTTGATGTCCCTTCAAGAAGGCAGGGAGGGAGGGACATTGCTGTAGATGAAAGTCTGTTATCCACGTGGGTGTGAATGGAGGAGGGTTTTTAAATCCCTAAGGCCTTCTCCTGGCTAGAAGCAACTTCCAGCAGAGCTGTTAAAGCCCACCAGCATGGTGTCTGTAAGTTACAAGGAGATTCATGGAATCACAGAATGTCAGGGACTGGAAAGGATCTCGAAAGCTCATCTGGTCCAACCCCTCTACCAGAGCAGGATCACCCAGAACAGATCACACTGGAATGCATCCAGATGGTTCTTGAATATCTCCAGAGACTCTACAACCTCCCTGGGCAGCTTGTTCCTGTGCTCTGTCAGCCTTATGGTGAAAAAATTCTTCCTCAGGTTCACCTGGAATGTCCTATGCTTCACCTTCTACCCACTGCCCCTTGTCCTGTCACTGGGCATCACCAGTGGGCATCATCAAAGATCACATTGGGTGATTCTGTGCTCCACAACCTCCCTGGAGGTGTTCAAGGCCAGGTTGGATGAGGCCTTGAGTGACCTGTACTAGTGGGAGGTGTCCCTGCCTATGGCAGGGGATTGGAACTGGCTGAGCTTTGAGGTCCCTTCCAACCTTACCACTCTGTGATTCTAAGAGGCTGGCTCCAGCCTCCTGCCACTCACCCCTTGCATGTTTATAAACATTGAGGAGGTCACCACAAACATTAATGAGGTCACCATTGAGATTAATGTCTTGTGCTTGCTGCAATCTTCTGGAGACTTTTTAGGTCCCTTTCTTCTGGTGATAAGAGATAAAGTTGCTCTTTTTTTATTGTCTTCTTTCCACAGCTTCCTCAGGAGAGAGGGAGCATTTTCCTTAGCCCATGTTAGAGCTGCTGAGGTACACACTTGGGAAAAGAGAGTCTTGCAAAACAGCCTGCGCTGGGCATTAGCCAAATGGCTCACTTGGGTTTATAAACTTCTTCTGGGGTACCTGAGATGTGTCCTCTGCCCTTGTGTCGATCAGCAAGATATGACTTACATCACTTGCCAGTAACTCAGCCTTCAGCTGCAGACCAGGAAAATGTCTAAGCCTGTGATTTAATTAAATCATACTTCTAATCTGACTTCCTGTGCTTAACCCTCAGATCACTCCTGGTGTTTCATGTCAAGGACATGTCTGTCTCAATGTCTCAAAGATAAAGTTTCATTGAGCAAGTGATTTATTATTCTCTAGCAGGGATTAACAAAGTGTATCTGCTTGGAGGGTTTGGGAAGAGGGAGATCACTGTTTATCAGTTCCTGTGGTGGTGAGAACATGGGAGGCTACAAGGAAGATGTCAGTGTGGTGGTTGCAGTGAGCATCTGAGTCATGGCTAGAGGCATTCCCCCATGCACAGCCCCAAAGCCATGAAGAGGGACGAGGCACTGAGGACTGATTTTGGTTTCAGTCATGCTCTTTCTATATGACTATACCAAGTGGTGTGAGTGCCAACACCTCCCATGCAGGTAAACTTTCCCGTGCTTCATTCAGTCATCAAACCATGCTCATCCTGCAGAATCACAGAACCACCAGGCTGGCAAAGCCCCTCAGGGTCATCAAGTCCAACCCTACTCTACAAGGTTCATCCTACACCATCTCCTCAAGCACATCCAAGCAGCTTTCTGACCTATCTTTGTTAAAAGAGAAAAAAAAACAACTCTTTTTTTTTTTAATACTAACTGAACTGGAAACAGTATTTAGGTATGTAAGAAGTTTTCCTGACAGTACCTGGAATTAAAGAAGGATCACTTAGAAAGAGAAGGACCAGCAATGCAAGACTGTGTTTGGGACTGTGCCTCAAATCATATCTATTTGATTCTGACTTTCTGCTCAGCTATCCAGTGGAAACTTCTTTTTTTTTAATTTCCATTTTAAAACTTTTTTTTTTTTTAATTTCCATTTTAAAAGCAAATTTACTTCATTGAAGGCAACCAAACTAGCAGTGGTTTGCTTTCTCTCTCCCTAATTTTATCCAACTATACTCACCATCTTGGTTATTTAATTCTCTTTCTCTCTTAATCTAGTTTTAGCTTTTCTTTCAATTATCAGTCAGTACACATGTAAAGCTGTGTACTGACAGTACTGACTAAAGAGTAGCTGATGGAGCGCTTGGAGATGGAACAGCAGGTCCAGCTGTGCTTCCAGAGAGGTATTCTTTTGTCTTAAGTCATGTTCAGTTGCTGTTTTGACATGCTGGAAGAGGTCCTGAAAACCAAAGGAGCTGCAGAAGATGCCATGCAAGCTGCAGAGTGAAATCACCATGGGGCATGGAACACAACATGCTGGTGGATGGCTTCAAAGAGAGAGTAGAGGCACTCTGGTTGGGATGAAGATGTGCTAGGTGATGTCTTAAGTTAGTCCTAGCAGATTCCAGCTGTTTTCACTCTGTGCATAGAAGCTCTGGGCTCAAGCAGGTCAGTTAAGGAGCTGTTTGTAGGTGTGGCCATATCTGTCGTCCTGAGTTACTGATGGACTCAAAACAGACTTCATGCCTTTGAACTTTACCTTTTAGACATCAGCATGACTCTTAACAAGTGGTTTGCCCCAGAGGTCCAAGCAGAACTTAGCTTTAGAAGACATTGAGAGACATTCATCCATTTACATCCCTTCTTTAATGTTTTAAAAATAAAAAATGGATTTATTTAGACTGCTCTCTGTGGGTGTCTTATAAAGTCATTAGAAGCAGATTCAAAGGCCAAGAGGGAACTAAGTGATTGTTGCAGGATTGCCAGACCTTGTCTGGACTGAGTAAGAGAGGAGAGGAGTGCTTGGGGTGCCTGTGCTGCATGATCTCAGCAGAGCTCCGAGGTGCTGGGAGGAAAAGCTCCACCACACCCTGTTCACCACATCCAAGGAAAATAGGAAAGAAGGAAAAAAGGAATATCTGTGCTATTGCTTCTCATTGTGTCTGTTTGAAGATGTGATACACCAAGACTTCCTGTAATTACATGTAATAGCCTGAGGGGGAAGAGAGCAAATGCAAGGCAGAACAATTAATTCATTTCAATCTGTCACCAAGAGTTTTGTGAGCCAACCTGTAAATAACTCCACGATTCAAGCAGCTTTGCATAAGTCAGCTCAAACCCCACAAAGCTGAGGGACCCAGCATTTTTCCCCTTGCTTCTTGCACATGAAGTGCTATTTGAGACACTAATAGTCTGTAAATCTGCCTCTGTGGCAGGGCACCAGGTCTGAGTGGATGAAGCGAGGTCCCCGTGCCAGCATCCGTGCCTAAAATTAGCACCGAAGATCTTGGATTCTCGAGTGCTTTATTCCCTTTTTCCTCTCACAACAGCACAGGATTTTTTGGCATGCTGCTGAGGACCAGTTAATAATATTAGCCTGTGGTTACTGCACCATTAAAACAAACCAGAGTCGAGCACCTTTGGTTCAGGAGATGGATAATAATTGTGCTCCCCCAGCCCTCTCCAGCACACACTGCCTCCAAACAGCCTACTGGGATAACTGGACAGTGCTGTTCAGGAGCCAGTGGACTTTGAGATTTGCAGGAATCATCTGCAGATGGCAGGAGAATGTGAGCCTGAGAAAAGCATCTGGCCAGAAGTCATCACAGGCTCAGGGATCCCATTAATGATGTGTAACATTAGAGGTGACTCCACTCCATCATGAATGGGCTTCGAAGTCATAGAACCATAGACTCACAGAATCACCCAGGTTGGAAGAGACCTCCAAGCTCATCCAGCCCAACCTAGCACCCAGCCCTAACCAATCAACCAGACCATGGAGGTGGCCCCATCCCTGGAGTTGTTTAAGGCCAGGCTGGCTGAGGCAGTGTCCAGTGTGAGGTGTCCCTGCCTATGGCAGGAGGCTTGGAACTGGATGATCCTTGTGGTCCCTTCCAGCCCTGACTGATTCTAGGCTTCTATGATTGTCTGGAGGTGTTTCTGCAACCCTGACCTACTAAATATTATTGATAGATAGATAGATAGAT